>ML663049.1:2453574-2474177 GCA_007570785.1 Antilocapra americana
TATATATATATATTTATATTCATGTATATATAATGTATTTATGTGTGTACCTAAATCAAATTCCTTATGATTATACAGTGGAAGTAAGAAATAGATTTAAGGGATTAGATCTGATAGACAAGATGCCTGATGAACTATGGATGGAGGTTCGTGACATTGTATAGGATACAGGGATTAAGACCATCCCCATGGAAAAGAAATCCAAAAAAGCAAAATGAGTGTCTGAGGCGGCTTTACAAATAGCTGTGAAAAGAAGAGAAGCAAAAAGCAAAGGAGAAAAGGGAAGATATTCCCATCTGAATGCAGAGTTCCAAAGAATAGCAAGGAGAGGTAAGAAAGCCTTCCTCAGTGATCAGTGCAAAACAGAATGGAAAAGACTAGAGATCTATTCAAGAAGATTAGAGTTACCAAGGGAACATTTCATGGAAAGATGGGCTCGATAAAGGACAGAAATGGTATGGACCTAACAGAAGCAGAAGATATTAAGAAGAGGTGGCAAGAATGCACAGAAGAGCAATACTAAAAAGATCTTCATGACTCAGATAATCACAATGGTGTGATCACTCACCTAGAGCCACATATCCTGGAAAGTGAAGTCAAGTGGGCCTTAGAAAGCATCACTACGAACAAAGCTAGTGGAGGTGATGGAATTCCAGTTGAACTAATTCAAATCATGAAAGATGATGCCATGAAAGTGCTCCACTCAATATGCCAGCAAATTTCAAAAACTCAGCAGGGGCCTCAGGACTGGAAAAATCAGTTTTCATTCCAATCCCAAAGAAAGTCAGTGCCAAAGAATGCTCGAACTACCGCACAGTTGCACTCATCTCACATGCTAGTAAAGTGCTGCTCAAAATTCTTCAAGCCAGGCTTCAGCAATACATGAATCATGAACTTCCAGATGTTCAAGCTGGTTTTAGAAAAGGGAGAGGAACCAGAGATCAAATTGTCAACATCCTCTGGATCATTGAAAAAACAAGAGAGTTCCAGAAAAACATCTACTTTTGCTTTATTGACTATGCCAAAGCCTTTGACTGTGTGGATCACAACTAACTGTGGAAAATTCTGAAAGAGATGGGAATGCCAGACCATCTGATCTACCTCTTGAGAAACCTGTATGCAGGTTAAGAAGCAACAGTTAGAACTGGACATGGAACAATAGAATGGTTCCATGTAGGAAAAGGAGTATGTCAAGGCTGTATATTGTCAACCTGCTTATTTAACTTATAAGCAGAGTACATCATGAGAAATGCTGGGCTGGAAGAAGCACAAGCTGGAATCAAAATTGCTGGGAAAAATATCAGTAACCTCAGATATACAGATGATACCACTCTTATGGCAGAAAGTAAAGAGGAATGAAAAAGCCTCTTGATGAAGGTGAAAGAGGAGCGTGAAAAAGTTGGCTTAAAGCTCAACATTCACAAAACTAAGATCATGGCATCTGGTCCCATCACTCATGGCAAATAGATGGGGAAAGAGTGGAAACAATGTCAGACTTTATTTTGGGGGGCTCCAAAATCACTGCAGATGGTGACTGCAGTCATGAAATTAAAAGACGCTTCTTTGGAAGGAAAGTTATGGCAAACCTAGATAGCATATTTAAAAGCAAGGACATTACTTTGCCAACAAAGGTCTGTCTCGTCAAGGCTATGGTTTTCCCAATAGTCATGTATGGATGTGAGAGTTGGATGGTGAAGAAAGCTGAGTGCTGAAGAATTGATGCTTTTGAACTGTGGTGTTGGAGAAGACTCTTGAGAGTCCCTTGGACTGCAAGGAGATCCACCCAGTCCATCCTAAAGGAGATCAGTCCTGGGTGTTCGTTGGAAAGACTGATGTTGAAACTGAAACTCCAATGCTTTGGCCACCTCCTGCAAGAGCTGACTCATTGAAAAAGACCCTGATACTGGGAAGGATTGGGGGCAGGAGGAGTAGAGGATGACAGAGGATGAGATCGCTGGATGGCATCACCTACTCGATGGACATGGGTTTGGGTGGACTCCAGGAGTTGGTGATGGACAGGGAGGCCTGCTGTGCTGCAGTTCATGGGGTCGCAAAGAGTCAGACACAATTAATGATTGAATAAACACATACACATGCAAACACACACCTCAAAAAGAAAGAAACTACTCTCAATTTTACAGACAGCTGGTACTCATCCTTGGTTATATTAAATAAAATACAAATCAGGACCTGGTAAGAGGAAACTTTGTTCTAAATGATTATTGCCAGAGGGAGAAAGACTGTTGTAATAGGAAGAATGCTCTGTCCATAGATCTGCAAGCAGCTCAAGGATTAAGCAAAAAGGTCCTTTCTTTTGCAGGCACACTTAGTTTTACTGCACTTTTCTTTATTGGGCTTCACAGGTAGAACATTTTTTTACAAATTGAAAGTTTGTGGCAAGTCTATCTGCACCATTTTTCCAAGAGCATTTTTTTTAAATTAAGGACTACACTATACAATGCTTTTTTTTGAGATATGTGCTATTGCACACTTAATAGACCACAATATAGTGTGAACATAGCTTTTATATGCCATGGGAAACCAGCACTTATAAAACATGATTCTGTTTATTGCAATGTCTGCTGTATTTAGGTGGTCTAGAAGTATCTCCGAGGTTTGCCAGTGTAGAGATCAGTGAACACAGCTCCATAGATCCTGGGGTGAGGGGGTGGAGTGAAGGGAAGTATGGTAGGATAAGACAGTCTATCATGCTTGTGGGCAGCATTCCATCGTTAACCATTATCTGTTACCATCTGGAGGGGGTTTCAGTACCTGCAAAATAGCTCAAAGACATTGTTGTGTGTATCCATTGATGGGGAAATAAGACCTTGCCCAAGGTTGCTATTGACTGTTTCTCAATGATCTCGCATCCTTTCCCTTTCCTAGTTAACCACCATTTGAATCTGCCCATTGAAACTCAGGGAAAGTCATAGAGGCTGAATGAAGGCTGTTTCTTGTAATCGAAGAAATGGAGGACACAGAAAGACCTTGTTCCCAGGAGCCCCACAGGGCCCTGTTCAGAATCATCTTCACTCTTATATCCAGCCCTGACATGGTGGGATCTATACAGATTGAACAAATGAAGGAAAGCAGAAATGCTTCTTGGAAGATATATCCACTTAAGAAACTATCTTAGTGTATCAATGATAACCCATCAGGGGCTTTTTTCTTCTCTGTCTACAGTTTCAAGTCAGAAGTATCACATTCCCCCTGAGATATCCTTGAAGAGAAGAAGTTAAAATTTTACATAACCTCTGCTCCTTCTGCCTCTATAACTCAGCTTGCTCCTTGCAAAATCTAGATAATGTAGGTCACGTAGTCTCAGAAAGTGTGTACTTATAATACTAGGAACTGGAGATTATCTCACTCACCCTAGTCCTGCTCTTTGCAATTGCTCAGCCCCTGCAAACCTGCTTAATCATGCCTGTCCATATAAAGGTCAGGCATCCCCTTCCCCATCTTGACCACTAATCCTGTGTATGTGAGACCGCTTAGTTTAAACCAGCCTATTAGCAGCTAGTATTGCCCACTATAGTAGGTCTATGAAAACTCTGTAACCCTTTTGTTCAGGGCTCAGAGCTTGGAGTGCTAACTCCTCTGGGCCCACCCATGTAACAAACCTATGTTCTCTAACTCTCCGACTGTGGGGCTTGGTTTCTTGAGTAATGGTTTCTGCAACATTTCTGGAAGCCCCAGCAATATTCCAACCACGCCGCCCCCTTGAGCTGCTGGACTAGTGGCTCGGCTGGGCTGGAGTGAAGGATCCCCAAGATGAATGAGGAGGTGGTGCACCACCTGCTGGTATTCTAGGTTCTCTTTTGGACCAGTGTTCTGACTATCCAGACAGCCAAGCCCCTACTGGACTCATTGAGGGGATGGATCAACTCACAAGGCCACAGGATCAGGTAAGGCCCCAGGTCCAGTCCCCAGTCAGGTCCTACCCCAACAGATAGAAGAGGAGACTGATCACCTCTTTGGAGCTCCCAGGAAGGGAGCAACAGTTAAGTAAACCTGGGGACTTGGGAAAAGGGAGGCATTGTGATAGCCACTGAATGATTGTGAGTATGTGATTGCTGATTGAACAAGGTGAGAGAAATTTTTTTTTTTTGGAAACTAGAAAACCAATTCATTTTTGCATTGCAACTAATAACAACTAGCTTGTTAAAAGGCCTGCCTAGGGAAAAGCTTGAAGTTAACCCTTTCCATGTCCTTGAAATACACAGCTGACTTTGCCTGAGACCTCAGCCTTGGGCAAATTAGAAATTCAAGCAAAGGAAAAAAAGGGGGTCAAAGAGGTATTCTAAATCTCAAATAGAAAACTATAAGATCTCTGTCTGTCTGTTTGTATTTATGTATGTCTTTTTTTTTCTGATAATATTTTTAAAGTTACAAATGAGTTCTAATTTAATTGGCCTAAAAAATTAATCACTTACAAATCAAACAATTCTAAATACAAGGAAAATTAACCTAAATGAATTTCAGATTCATGTGAACTGGGAAATATTAAAAATCTAGCATTAATATTTGTTTGCTAATCTAATATGCTGCTGTTGCTGCTACTAAGTCACTTCAGTCGTGTCCAACTCTGTGCGACCCCATGGACTGCAGCCTACCAGGCTCCTGCGTCCATGGGAATAGACATGTCTGAGAGTCACTAACATTAAACAAATGTTTTTTAAATTATCACTGTTTTTTTCTAAATTCATTTATTTGATTGCTTTTCAAATTAAAATAGACTTTTTCCTCAATCCCAAAATAATACACGCTTATTAACAAAAATACAGAGAAGCAGAAAGAAAGACATAAAGGATACACTCAGGTCCACCACCCACCCAGAGATGAACATGTTGACAATTGAGTGCAAAGCCATCTGGTGCAGAAGTGAACTCAGATCCCAGAGTAAGTCTGTATACTTTCAAATTTGGCTCCACCTTTACCACTATTTACATCTGTGAGCTAGTGGTTTAATTTCTCTGTCTCTTCTTTATCTGTAAAAAGAGGTGCAAGGATGTGGTGAAGATTATGAGATAAATCATGCAGGGTCCCCGGCATATAGCAAATCTTCAGTGACATTAACTCTTTGTTCAACGTTCTAGATTCTGTCTTAGCATTTTCATCTAGGGACAATGCTGAGTTTGGTATACATTTGAAAAGAGCACTGAGTGTCTCAGAAGATAGTCACTGAAGATAGTTATAATCAGATAGTGTCCCAGAAGATTACTTCAGTTTAGTTGCTCAGTTGTGTCTGACTCTTTCCAACCCTATGGACTGCAGCACCCCAGGTTTACCTGTCCATCACCAACTCCTGGAACTTACTCAAACTCATGTCCATTGCATCGGTGATGCCATCGAACCATCTCATCCTCTGTCATCCCCTTCTCTTTCCGCCTTCGTTCTTTTTCAGCATTGGGGTCTTTTCCAATGAGTCAGTTCTTTGCATCAGGTAGCCAAAGTATTGGAGTTTCAGCTTCAGCATCAGACCTTCCAATGAATATTCAGGACTGATTTCCTTTAGGATGGACTGGTTGGATCTCCTGCAGTCCAAGGGACTCTCAAGAGTCTTCTCCAACACCACAGTTCAAAAGCATCAATTCTTCAGGACTCAGCTTTCTTTATAGTCCAACTCTCACATCCATTAATGACTACTGGAAAATCCATAGCTTTGATTAGATGGACATTTGTCAGTAAAGTAATGCCTCTGCTTTTTAATATCCTCTCTAGGTTGGTCATAGCTTTTCTTCCAAGGAGCAAGTGTCTTTTAGTTTCATGGCTGCAGTCAACATCTGTAGTGATTTTGAGGTTAAAAACCAAAGTCTCTCACTGTTTCCATTGTTTCGCCATCTATTTGCCTTGAAGTGATGGGACCAGATGCCATGATCTTAGTTTTCTATACGTTGAGTTTTTTTTTTTTTTTTAATTTTCTTTACTTTATTGTGTTGGTTTTGCCATACATTGACATGAATCTGCCATGGGTATACATATGTTCCCCTTCCAGAACCCTCCTCCCTCCTCCCTCCTGATTCCCTCTCTCTGGGTCATCCTGGTGCATCAGCCCTCAGCATCAAACCTGGGCTGGCGATTGATTTCACATATGATAATTAACATGTTTCAATGCCGTTCTCCCATATCATCCCACCCTTGCCCTCTTCCATAGAGTCCGCAAGACTGTTCCATACATCTACGTTTCTTTCGCTGTCTCACATACAGGGTTCTCGTTACCATCTTTCTAAATTCCATATATATGCATTAGTATACTGTATTTTTGTTTTTCCTTCTGGCTTACTTCACTCTGGATAATAGGCTCCAGTTCTGTCCACCTGAGTAGAACTGATTCAAATGAATTTTTTTTAATGGCTGAGTAATATTCCATTGTGTATATGTACCACAGCTTTCTTATCCATTCGTCTGTTGATGGACATCTAGGTTGCTTCCATGTCCTGGCTATTGTAAACAATGCGGCGATGAACACTGGGGTACATGTGTCTCTTTAAATTCTGGTTTCCTCGGTGTGTATGCCCAGCAGTGGGATTGCTGGATCATATGGCACTAGTTTTAATGTTCACCAATCTATAAAATGCTAATATAAAGGCTAGTTCTTAGTTGCTTAAGGAAAGTAGGATGTATGTTTTTAATAAAGAAGACATAAGGAATTAAATTACATTTTAGGAAGGAAAAAGAAAGTAAGTCTGACTTAGGATTAAAAGGTTTGTGGAAAGTAGACCCAGAAAAGAGTCTAGAAAAGGACTGGAAAAGGACAGTTTTCATTCCAATCCAAAAGAAAGGCAATGCCAAAGAATGCTCAAACTACTGCACAATTGCACTCATCTCACACGCCAGTAAAGTAATGCTCAAAATTCTCCAAGCCAGGCTTCAGCAATACATGAACCGTGAACTTCCAGATGTTCAAGGTGGATTTAGAAAAGGCAGAGGAACCAGAGATCAAGTGGCCAACATCCGTTGGATCATCAAAAGAGCAAAAGAGTTCCAAAAAAAAAATCTATGTCTGATTTATTGACTATGCCAAAGCCTTTGACTGTGTGGATCACAATAAACTGGGGAAAATTCTGAAAGAGATGGGAATACCAGAACACCTGACAGAACACATGACCTGTCTTTTGATAAATTTGCATGCACGTCAGGAAACAACAGTTAGAACTGGACAAGGAACAACAGACTGGTTCCAAATAGGAAAAGGAGTACATCAAGGCTGTATATTGTCACCCTGCTTATTTAACTTACATGCAGAGTTCATCATGAGAAACGCTGGGCTGGAAGAAGCACAAGCTAGAGTCAAGATTGCTGGGAGAAATATCAATAACCTCAGATATGCAGATGATACCACTCTTATGGCAGAAAGTGAAGAGAAACTAAAAAGCCTCTTGCTGAAAGTGAAAGAGGACAGTGAAAAAGCTGGCTTAAAGCTCAACATTCAGAAAACTATGATCATGGCATCAGGTCCCATCACTTCATGGCAAATAGATGGGGAAACAATGACTTTATTTTTTGGGCTACATAATCACTGCAGATGGTGACTGCAGCCACAAAATTAAAAGATGCTTGCTCCTTGGGAGGAAAGTTAACACCAACTTAGATAGCATATTAAACAGCAGAGACATTACTTTGTCAACAAAGGTCCATCTAGTCAAGGCTATGGTTTTTCCAGTGGTGTGAGAGTTGGGCGGTAAAGAAAGCTGAGCACTGAAGAATTGATGCTTTTGAACTGTGGTGTTGGAGAAGACTCTTCAGAGTCCCTTGGACTGCAGGGAGATCCAACCAGTCCATCCTAAAGGAAATCAGTCCTGGGTGTTCATTGGAAGGACTGATGATGAAGCTGTAACTCCAATATTCTGGCTACCTGATGCGAAGAGTTGACTCATTTGAAAAGAACCTGATGATGGGAAGGATTGAGGGCAGGGGAAGAAGGGGACAACAGAGGATGAGATGGCTGGATGGCATCACCAACTCGATGGACATGAGTCTGGGTTAACTCTGGGAGTTGGTGATGGACAGGAGGCTTGGCTTGCTGCGATTCATGGGTGTAAAGAGTCGGACATGACTGAATAATTAAACTGATTGAACTGAGTCCATGAAAAACATTTGTACATGGTTAAAATAAATTTTAAATGAATTTAATTAAATTTACCCAAATGAGTTTAAAGTAAGGTGGTGCAAAAATTTATATTTGGCATTTCACCCTGTTAAGAGGACATACTTTCTTCAGATGTTGAACTGCTTTTAATAATATATTGAAGTTTCTTTGCCTCTTAATTGATCTGTTCTATATTTACCTTTGAAATCTTTTGTTAACTTTGGCTAAGTGAATAACTGTTATTTCACAGTGACTTATACGATCCTGCCTGCCTGAGTGTTACAAACCCTTTTGTATCTACTGAAAAAACTTCCTAAATAACTTGACTTTTAGCTAACTTAGAGATGCTCAGAGGGCCCCTGAGACATCCCAAAGAGCTATTAAGCTGGGTTCACTGGACATGTTAAGTTACATGGGAAGTACTGTTGAAGGGGTGATAAATCTTTTCAGGTTATAATGTATGGTTGATTTTACTAATATAGGTATTTTAAAATTGTGTAATATTTATATAGATCTGATAGCCCTGATAAAATATGGTCAATTATAATTCTAGTTATCATATTAAAGTGTTATAACCAGGTTTCTTTGTCAATTGCAAGAGAATCAGATTTTAAACATGCCTTCCTTGTGGCTCAGCTGGTAAATAATCCACCTGCAATGCAGGAGACCTAGGTTCGATCCCAGGGTTGGGAAGAGTCCCTGGAGAAGGAAAAGGCTGCCTACTCAAGTATTCTTGCCTGGAGAATTCCATGGACAGTCCATGGGGTCGTAAAGAGTCAGACACGACTGAACGACTTTCACACACTTTTCACTCTATTGTTTTACTCTCATATCTTTAGAAAAATACTGCTAGTTCTTCAAGGTTTATGGAAAAGACATTCTAAGATTAAGGAGATAAAGAAATTTTGTTATTAACAGTAAGCTGGTACCAGAATGGAATTTGGTCTTCTCTCTGTTTAGGGAACAAAATTTTCTTAAAATGCAGATTTTGATAACAGATTATTAATTTCTTTGCCTTTAAATAATTTATATTTGTTTTTAAAATATTTTTGTTACTTAGGTAAAATAAATAAACATTATTTAAGATTATGGTACCTGTAGACAGAGCTCATTCTGCTTCTACAAAAAATAACCCCTCACGATAAGACTTTTGCTATCCTGATGTCCTTAAAACATGGTAATAATCTGCTCCTAAATCAGGAAATTAAAAATGGACAAATAGTATCTGAAAATCAAAGATCCAGGGCTATGAGAACTCCAACACAGCCGCTTGGCTTTTCCCAACTCCCTGACAGACCTCATTTTTATTTGATGGGTTAAAGCCTTCCCTGTCTCCAGTGTTAATGCCCTCACAATGAGTTCTCCAAAAAGAAAAAAAAAAAAAGATATGTTTCACTGAATATTAAGTGATAGTTTTGTTAATTAAGATCTGTACTTACTAAGACTCACTTCTGAGATAGTTCCTTGTTATGTTATATAACTAAAAGTTTTAATTAAGTTATTAAAAGGAGACTTTAAGATTGTTTCTAAAGCTTATCTCAGTAACCAGTCTTTGGATAAAGGTCAATGCTTCATGATATACAACCAGGAGATTAACACTTGGCTATAATCATTTAACTAAGTTAGATGATCTGTGGTATGCTGGACTATACCCAATGAAAGTTCTTGACTTAAATTCTTGATTGTGACCTTGCTAATAACTGTAAACTATATTATTTTCTATGTAGCTTGTTTCAGAAGATTATTTCTTATATTACCAAATGTGTGACTGAGCCTGTGATAAAATGTTGATATGCAGTTCCATATGAGATCAATAGAGAAGGCAATGGCAAGCCCCTCCAGTACTCTTGCCTGGAAAATCCCATGGATGGAGGAGCCTAGTGGGTGGCAGTCCATGGGGTCGTGAAGAGTTGGACACGAATGAGTGACTTCACTTTCACTTTTCACTTTCATGTATTGGAGAAGGAAATAGCGACCCACTCCAGTGTTCTTGCCTGGAGAATCCCAGGGACTGGAGAGCCTGGTGGGCTGCCATCTATGGTGTTGCACAGAGTCGGACATGACTGAAGTGATTTAGCAGCAGCAGCAGCATGAGATCAATAATTGTAATAATTTAACTCTGGATATGAGTTAAATAATTTAACAAGAGAAAATATTTTCCTGGATCAAGAGGCTAATAAGACAGGTATGGTCCAGAGACCTTTGCTACTTACAAGGCCTAGTCTACTGACAACGCGTTGAGTGGCCTATCAATGGAATCTTTGTTAGACCTGGGATTGAGCTTTCTCAGCACCATGGGATACAGAGACCTTGAAATGCCCCCAAAACATGGTCAAATATGTGGCTATGAAGGGGCCCTGCTGAGTGAAATTTGGCCCTTGCTAGCTGCCTCTACAAAGATTAAATCATGACCACTACAAGATTCTGACCTTCAACACCCCCTTGAAAGGAGTTCAGGGTGGAGGCAAAAAATAAGGTGCTCTGCTCTGTAGGGGGCAGGAGGGAACAGTCCTTCAGATAGTCAGATGTTTTCAGGTAAAGATTTTTATGAGTCCAAATTCTTACATCTTCTTATACCTGGAGAAGCACTAATGTCACAAACCAATGTCTGGACCTGGTTCTTCTGGCTAGTCCCTCAGCAGCTTTCCTACATCTATTAGTATTTAGCCCATATGTCTTTAACTTTCTTGTTAAGTTTGTTTCTCTGAGTAGTAGTACAAGAATATCCCCCAGCCAACACCCAGACAATGCTAGAAGAACCTGCCTTATTGTTCTGTGGTCTCTCATCGCTGTCCATAAATGCATCCCGTGGTCCTCAGGCTATTTTCTCTTTGAGATCTTATATGGGAGACCACCCTCAGTGATAAAAAAAAAAAAAAAAGCTCAAGGGAGACCACCAACAACTAGCTGACCTGGAGATGTCCCGATACCTCCAGGCCCTGGAAAAGTCTTCCGCCATATCACCTGAGAAACCTTATAAAGGACATCCATTCCACTGGGCAATTAGATTCATCCCTATCAGGAGATGAGGTATCAGTAAAAGACTGGAAAAAGGAGACACTTCAGCAAGTCTAAACTGGCCCTGACACGGTCGTTCTGGCAACCCCTACTGCTATTAAAGTTATAGGTGTCATCTCTTGGATCCACCACACCAGAGTCAAGAAGGAAGAAACTTCCTGTGATGAGGACACCTGGAAAGCAGTTTAGGACCTCCCAAACCCCCTCAAGGTCTGGTTCCAAAGACAATGGCCCTCACCCACAAAGTTCGCTGAGCCCTGCTCTAGTCACTCTAGAAGCTGACTAGTCCACGCATGGCAGAAGCTTGAGGATTCTTCAGCCTTGCTCCAGCCACACTCCAGCAGCTGGCTGGTTAACACACGGTAGAAGCTTAAGGATCTGGCTATCAAAATATCCATGGCTTTTCATTGTTAACCATGCCTTCTATCCATAATCGGTATTATTGCTGAATTCTTCGTTACAGGACCAACTAGACTCCTTGGCTGAGGTGGTTTTACAGAATAAGAGAGGGCTAGACCTACCAACAGCTGAAAAGGGAGGACTCTGCCTCTTCTTAATGGAGAATACTGCTTTTATGTAAATCAATCAGGGATAGTCAAGGATATGGTTCAACAGCTAAGGGAACAAATCTTAAAAAGGAGAGAGAAACTAGCTAATTCTGGGGTAACTGGAACCATATCTGGAGTTGGGCATTGTGGCTTCTCCCTTTAACAGGCTCTCTCTTCATGCTATTTGTAGCATTCTTGTTTGGCCCTTGTATTCTGAATGCAATTACCCAGTTCATAACCTCTCAGATTGAATCCATAACATACGAATGGTAATAGCTCAATATAGCCTCCTAAACGATGGGGCACTCTGAATGTCCTGCCAAAACATGAAATGGTGCTTTCTACAATGAGTGGTAGAAGCATCAAGAGTGGGGAATGAAAAGGAAAAGTTAAAATTTTACACAACCTCCTGCTTCTTCTGCCTCTTAACTCAGCTTGCCCCTTGCAAAGTCTGGATTATGCAGGTCACGTAGTCTCAGAAAGTGGGGCCTTACAATACTAGGAACTGGAGATTATCTCACTCACCCTTGTCCTGCTCTTTGCAATTGCTCAGCCCCTGAAATCCTGCTTAATCGTGCCTGTCCATGTAAAGGTCCGACATCCCCCTCCCCATCTTGACCAATGTTCCCCCTGTGTACTTGAAACCCCTTGGTTTAAACCAGCCTATTAGCAGCTAGTGTTGCCCACTATAGTAGGTCTGTAAAAACTCTGTAACCCCTTTGTTCGGGGCTCAGAGCTTGAAGTGTTAACTCCTCTGGACTCGCCAGTGTAATAAACCTGAGTTCTCCAACTCTCTAAGTGTGGGGCTTAGTTTCTTGATGACTCGTTTCTGCAACATCCTTATACTCTTCCTAAAAACGCCTCCAATTTATTGACCCCACCAGAGCTGTCTTTTTCCAAGCTCACCGGATTATTGGATTGGAAAAAAAAAAAACATTTTCTATTGTGTTCTTCAGGGCAGGATAGTGGCATTACAGCTTTCTAATGTGCTACCAGGCTGCAGATAAAGAATTTAACAGCCTGTGGGAGGGCCAATTAGAGTCAATTATAATGTAATTGAATTGCCTTGTATTCCTTGTCTGTATAGAATTGCTTTCTGGAAGGAAGATTGTGCTTCTTTTTACACCCTGTTTGGGGCATATCAGACTCCAGTGATCACCCTAGATCCTGGAATAGAGTTTCATGGAGGCTCCAGTGTCTCGGGAGATCAGAGTCAGAGTCTCAGCTCAGCTCTGTTATTTTGAAAAGTCAGAAAAAGTACTGACTTTCCTATTCCTTTTCTTTGTTTCTAAGATAAGAGAGCTACTAAATTTTTATGGAGAATCGGGCTATACAGGAAATCCCTCACGGTCAATCTCTGGGAAGTTGGGACACCCAACCTCTCAAAAAAGGGAGAGAGTGAGGGCCTCACATTCCTCTTCTGTGTCTCCGCTGTGGGAGGTTCAGAGGAGGATCAACCATGGGAAGCATGGATTCTGACTCCTTACCACCAACTGTCCCTGGAAACTGGTCTTGGACCACTGGTGTTGGCGTTACTGAGTCCAAGCTCACTCTGCTCGCCGCATGAAGGCCAATAAATCTGGAGATGAGGCGCTAAGGCAAGGAATGATAACTTTATATGGAAGGCCAGTAGACTAGTGTCTCCAAAAAACCATCTTATCCAATTCCAGATGCCAATTTCTTTTACAGAACAGAGAGAGGGCGGATATGAGGAAGTAAAGTAAAAAGAACATTATTCTGTCTGGCTTGGCCAGCATCAGGAAGGGGATGCCTTAATTTCCTCTTTTCTGCAGCTGTTCATAGGTGGGCGTGATCAGATTGTCTCCCAGTGAGCTGAACAAAGGCACTTTATCATTCAGGCAGAGGATCAGGGTTCCTTGAGGTAGGCTATTATGTATGATCATAATAATGGCAATGAAAAGCAAAAGTTAAAGAAACAAGTCCAAGAAGGAGTCAGGATTTGCTCTTCCTTGTTATGCTGGGAACCAGTGGTTACATGATTTCTCCTCCCTCACTACACCCAGAATCCTTCCGTCTTGGCATGTAGCGTGTATGGAGCCTCAAAGGCTCAGTGGTCCATAATTGAGTAACCAGTTTCCCCAGTTGGCAGCCACTTGCATGATGCAGTCTCCTTAGGCTCCTTCCTTCCCTTCTAGACCCTTCCTGTTTCTCATTCGTCTTCCTTGGCATTATATACCCTAATAAAATAATATAACATAAGGCTTCATCTCACCCTTGGCCATCTGATGAACCCAGGATAAGATCAATTATGTTTGTGAATATGGGAAAAGAGTATGGGTTTTGATCGATTTGTATATTTTTAGGAAATAGTTTAGTGGCCCAGTCCATGGCTGAGGGATTCCAAAATGATACATGGAAAGCTGCTTGACAGTCCCAAACGTTATTGTTTGAATATGCACCAGTCCCTTTGGCCAGTGACAAATCTGTTCTGTGCCTTTCTTGGCATCCCTTGGTTTCCCCCTCTGCCCCCGGCATAATCTCCTCTATCACTAACCTTGCTCTAGACAGAGACTGCTTTGATTTGGACCCTTTTATAAGCAGATCCTGAGACCAGGTTATAACAGTAAATAGTTTATTTGGCAGTTGATGTGAGGAAACACTGGTAGAGGATTAGGGAAGGAAGACAGGGAAATGAAAGCAAGGAATAAAGGATATGAAACAAATGAGTTACCATTATCGGCAACTGGGGCTCAGTCCTGCTAGAGGACTCTCAGAATGGTATAGAATGCACCTTAAAATTATCCCACTAGACAGGCAGGAGAGCCGGGGAGTTTATACACCAATTCCTACCAGTTACTTTTGTTGAGGGCTTCTCCCGAGGACATATGAGCGTTACTTCTCTGACACAGTGAGCCCTGTGTAAGCAGATAAGGATAATGGAGTCCAAGAAAGCCCTAGGGCTTAGAAATCAGAACACTATGCTCCTCAGGTGTGCTGACTGTGCAGGCAAGTTTGCGAAATGCAGGTGCAAATATAGTAACCAGCAAACTCCAGAGTCTCACCAATGGACTGATCCCCAAACTCACCTCTGCAAAGTCCTCTCAGCAGTTTCTCCTGAACTGAAATGGGTCCATCCTCTCCTGAGCCCATGTCCTCTAACTCATTACTATTGAACACGTGCGTTTGCCTCTGGTCCCTTAGAAAAGGGATCTTATGATGTGGGGCCTCTCTATTTTCCTTTTGTCTCCGACTCTCTAACCCGCCCTGTAGCTCTCCAGGGCAGGAGTCAGAAAGCGGGTGAGCCCTCGGTCTTGGACAGAAGGACCCACCAAAGTTATCTTCCAAGGATGGGAGCCTCTGGAAGATCAGCCCTGAGGAGAGGGTGAGCGGACGGCCAGCCCCACAGCCTCCCTCACCCGGAGAGAGACACTCAGACGCTGCGGGGGTTCTGTCAAAGCAGTTCCGTTTTATTGAGCTGGAGGGCAAGCTTATATAGGCAAACAGCGCGGGAAGGCAAACGGCGCAGGGGTTTCAAATGGGGCTTTCCGGGAGCTTGGCCAATCACTGTAAAGGTCACGTATCCAGGTGGTGGCACACCAATGTATACTGGTCATGTCCTGGCATTGCTAAGAGGAAGTTAGCCATGGCCAATCACATTTTTTTGTAAATAGCCTCAGTCCCGCCCTCTTGATTTCCGCCAAGCGCCATCTTGTCATGAGCACGTGTGAGGTGCCCTACATTATGATCTTAAGAAATGAAAAGTGGTTTATCAAGAAAGTATTAAGAACCCCCATTTATTTTATAATTCTGCCCCTGAAAGACTTTACTGCAGCCTGGTCATATAGTGTACATTACAGTAACTCTGTTTAAAAAGACGAGTTACTAACAACAACCCCGCCCCCCTCACACAACACTGAAATGGTGTTAGAGTCTCCTTTCCCCACTTCCATTCCACTAGAGAGGTCAACACTGGATTTTCTAAAGGCTGAAGCTTTCCTTGTAATATTTCCTCTCTCTCTTTCTCTCTTACAAAAACCACTAAGTATAGAGATTGGAATTTCAGGCTCAAGCAGAATCATTCACTTGAGGATTCCAAAGAGGAAACCATACAGAGTAATAATTCAGATCTATAAGCTTTTAGGAGGCTAACTTAAAAACAAGAGATAATTTTGGAAAAGGGCTAAGGTGAGAGTACATCTCAAGGTCTAAGATAAAGAATGGAATCTTGACAGGTTACTGTGACTAGGCTGGCTTTACTCCATGCCCTAGACAGACAAATTGCCACAGGGTCTAAAGCTGACTGAAAGCAGGCACTAAGGGCTTGAGGGCATTGGAAGGGGATTCAGAGAGCAGGTCAGGGAAGTTAAGCTCTGTGTGGTATGCCCTGAATGTATTAATTACCTATTGATGCATAACAAATTGCACAAGCTTAGTGGCTTAAAGCAACATACACAGTTCCTTTGGCTAAGGAATCCAGTTAGAGCTTAGCTGGACCTTCTGCTTAGGGTCTCACAGTGCTATAATCAAGGTGTCATCTTGGCTTGTTCATTTTTGGAGCTTGAGGTTGCCTTCCAAACACGCACAGTTGTTGGCATAATTCTGTTTCTTGTGGGGTTTTTTGTTGTTGTTGATCAGTCGCTAAGTTGTATCTAACTCTTTGGGACCCCATGGAGTGCAGCATGCCAGGTTTCCTTGTCGTTCACTGTCTCCCAAAGTTTGCTCAAACTCATGTCCATTGAGTCAATGATGCTTTCCAACCATCTCATCCTCTGTTTTCCTTTTCTCCCCCTGCTCTCAGCTCAGTCTTTCCTAACCTCAAGGTTTTGTTCCACTGAGTCACCTGGTGACTGATGCTCCTCGCATCAGGTGGCCAAAGGTTCAGCTTCAGCATCAGTCCTTCTAGTGAATATTCAGTACTAATTTCCTTTAGGATGGACATGTTGGATCCCCTTGCACTCCAAGGGACTCTCAAAAGTCTTCTCTAACACCGCAGTTTAAAAGCATGAATTCTTCAGTGGTCCAACTTTCACATCCATATATGACTACTGTAAAAAACATTACTTTGACTATATGGACCTTTGTCAGCAAAGTGATCGCTCTGCTTTTTAGTACACTTGTGGTTGTAGGGCTGAGATAGTCTTGCTGCCTCACTTGGGTCCACTTTCATCCTAGGTACTACCTACTGCTCTTTGCCATTGGCTTTCTAAACTTGGCAGCTTACTTCTTCTTGGCTCAGGGATGTCCCAGCCTCCCTTTTAAGGGTTTTGATTAATCTAAACCTACCTGGTTAATTTAGGTCCACTCTGGAAAAAATCTTTTACAGAATCCATTGGTTTAGGATTTAAATTACATCTGTAAGAGCCCATCCACAAGCAAGGAGAGGGAGTTATACAGAGGCCAGGAAATCAGAAGGTGATGGTTATTGGGGGTTATTTCTGGGTCTGCCCCCCAAACTTAGGGGATTGTGGTAGAGGCTTGAATGTGTCAAGATGATGGCATAGCAGGCAAAAATCCTGGCCCTTTTCCTGTTTTTTAGCTTTTAAAAGGCCCATTATTCTTTCATGCACCCACTGACAAACAAAGAGAGATGCAGTAATTATGAGTATTAATAAAAATTACTCAAAACTTGGACACAAGCAAAAGATAGGGTGTGACTTGATTCTTCAGTGCTATATGGAGGTGCATGCCCACCCAAGGATTGTGCAACTGCTTGCTTTTAACTCATGATTGGACAGAGGAGCTTGATAGGTGACAGTCCATGGGGTTGCAAAGAGTTGGGCACAACTCAGTGATGAAACTGCAACATCTTGCTATTGATTAGAGGCTTTGGACTTAAGCTACATACTCTCTTGCAGAACTGTATTCAGTTGAAATGGAAATTTTTTCTGATTACTTAACAGGTCACCTCAAAAGTTATAGTTTATCCCCTCTTAGACATTCAGTTCAGTTCAGTCACTAAATCATGTTCGACTCTTTGTGACCCATAGGCTGCAGCATGCCCAAATTCCCTGTCCATCACCAACATCTGGAGCTTGCTCAGACTCATGCCCATCAAGTCAGTGATGCCATCCAACCATCTCATCCTCTGTCTTCACCTTCTCCTGCCTTCAATCTTTCCCAGAATCTGGGTCTTTTCCAATGAGTCAGTTCATCACATCAGATGACCAAAGAATTGGAGTTTCAGCTTCAGCATCGGTCCTTCCAGTGAATATTCAGGTCTGATTTCCTTTAGGATGGACTGGTTGGATCACCTTCTAGTCCAGGGAATCCTCAAGAGTCTCCTCCAACACCACAGTTAAAAAGCATCAATTCTTCAGTTCTCAGCTTTCTTTATAGTCCAGCACTCCCTTCCATACATGACTACTGGAGAAAAACATAGCTTTGACTAGATAGACCTTTGCTGGTAAAGTAATGTCTCTGCTTTTTAATGTGCTATCTATTCTTTTTTTTTCAAGAAGCTTTTCTTTCAAGGAGCAAGTGCTTTTAGTTTCATGGCTTCAGTCACCATCTACAGTGACTTTGGAGCCTAAGAAAATAAAGTCTGTCACTGTTGCCAATATTTTCCATCTATCTGTCATGAAGTGATGGGATCAGATGCCATGATCTTAGTTTTTTGAACGTTGAGTTTTAAGCCAACTTTTTCACTCTCCTTTACCACCCTCCTCAAGAACCTCTTTAGTTCCTCTTCACTTTCTTTCATAAGGGTGGTGTCATCTGCATATTTGAGGTTACTGATATTTTTCCTGGCAATCTTAATTCCAGCTTGTGCTTCATCCAGCCTGGTATTTTGCATGATGTCTCTGCATGTAAGTTAAATAAATAGGGTGACAATATGCAGCCTTGATGTATTCCTATTCCAATTTTGAACCAGTCTGTTGTTCCATGTCCAGTTCTAACTGCTGCTTCTTGACCTGCATACAGATTTCTCAGGAGGCAGGTAAGGCGGTCTAGGATTCCCATCTCTTAAAGAACTTTCCACAGTTTGTTGTAATCCACACAGCCAAAGGCTTTGACGTAATCAATAAAGCAGAAGTTGACAATTTTCTGGAACTCCCTTGCTTTTTCTATGATCCAACGGATGTTGGAAATTTGATCTCTGGTCCCTCTGCCTTTTTAAATCCAGACTGAACATCTGGAAGTTCATGGTTCACATACTGTTTATGCCCGACTTGGAGAATTTTGAGCATTTCTTTGCTAGGGTGTAAGATGAGTACAATTGTGCAGTAGTTTCCTTTATGGCTCAGCTGGTAAAGAATCTGTATGCAATGTGGGAGATCTGGGTTTGATCCCTCGGTTGCAAAAATACCCTGGAGAAGAGAAAGATTACACACCCCACTATTCTGGCTTGGAGAATCCCATGGACTATATAATCTATGAAGTCGCAAAGTGTCAGACACGACTGAGCAACTTTCACTCTCTTAGACATTAAGCAACTTTATACGTATCATTGAAATCCTATCTTCATCTGCCTTTATTAACTTACCTATTAATACCTATCTTCTCAAATATTCTTTGGGCTGTTTTTAACACCACTGTTTCTCTCAGTAATTAATGAGCTGAATAAATCCATAACATGTGTTCATTTTATATTTGCCTGTGCATTATTATGTTATCTTTTGAAAACTACACTTTAACAATAGCATGGAATTTTTCACCAACCAAGCAGGAGAACTTAGCTTAGTATTTGATTATGATAAACAAAGCAAAGTGAATTTTTTACCCAATATTTTGGGGTATAATTCACAGCCTCCACTATCCTTTCAAATTCTGAGAGGAAATAAATTTCCTTGCCATGTTCTTTTGATGGGGAAGAAAGGATACAAATCTACCAGAAGCCTTCCAACTTCTTTCTGTGCACTTACAAAAGGCTGATCTATAGTCTGTAGGATTGAAAGAATGATACTTAATGACAAGGTTTGGCACAGATGGTAGCAGTGGTGAAACAGTGAGACTAGAGTCAAAGATTCATCTTGAGGGCAAAGCCCATGTCAAAACGCTTCCCTGAGAAATGTCTCAGACTGAGTGCTCACTGATATGGGAGAATTTCAACAGTATCCTTGAATGGTTTTCAAGTGTGATTTGATCTGGTTCTTGACATATACAATATAATCTGATGAAATGTAAATTTTTGTCTAATAAATTAATTAATTTATAAATATATATGCCCTTTATTATACTTAGTTTATCTATTATCCATTGTATATACACATATACACACACACATATATATATGTGTGGCTCCCACATATCCAGAATCCAGAAAATGGTGTTAAAACAGAATTTTTACTAGAATAAGGGCATGAAAGTTTTGTGAGAGATTCTGTCTTCTAACAAAAGTCCCTGAATGTTGTTACATCTTATTTTATTGCTTAAAAGCCTCTTGTTCTTAACTGTTTTCTTAGTTAAGACTTAAGGATTTAAGAAACAAACTAGTTCTATCTTAAAATACAACTAATATTATAAGAAATCTAGATGGGTTATCTAGAATTTAAAGGATTTTTTCCCCACTAATATGGGATCATATGAATTATAGCACAGAAGCTGAATTCAGAACTAGAAGACTTTGATTTTATTTTTAGTTCATCTAGTTATTGAAAAATCAGATTAGTTCAAAGTTTATTATTAATGATTTTTTTAAAATGCAAGCTGCCATCCAAAAGTCTACAAGCAATAAATGCTGGAGAGGATGTGGAGAAAAGGGAACCCTCTTACACTGTTGGTGGGAATGCAAACTAGTACAACCACTATGGAAAACAGTGTGGAGGTTCCTTAAAAAGCTGCAAATAGACCTGCCATATGACCCAGCAATCCCACTGCTGGGCATATACACCAAGGAAACCAGAATTGAAAGAGCCACGTGTACCCCAATGTTCATCGCTGCATTGTTTACAATAGCCAGGACATGGAAGCAACCTAGATGCCCATCAACTGACGAATGGATAAGAAAGCTGTGGTACATATACACAATGGAGTATTACTCAGCATTA
>ML663049.1:2483067-2629328 GCA_007570785.1 Antilocapra americana
CTAGTGACTCAGATGGTAAGGAATGTGCTTGCAATGCAGGAGACCCATGTTCAATCCCTGAACTGGAAAGATCCCCTAGAAAAGGAAATGGCAAACCACTCCAGTATTCTTGCCTGGGAAATCCTGTGGACAGAGGAACCTGGCAGGCTATTGTCCATGGATTCTCAAAGAGTTGGATATGACTGAGCAGCTAACACTGTTTCACTTACTTCTCTATGTAAAAAATCTACTTGATGTGTTAAAATATGATGTGTTAAGCTTAATGAATACAATATACTTATCTATCTTTTAAGAACCTATAGAAAAGGTTTTAGCTACTTTTCTACAATTTCTGGATCTAGGACTGATGTTTCTTCTGATTTTGGCAGTATGTTGAGATCAATCTTGATAAGATACAGATTTTCTCAGTTATTTATATATGTCCAAGTGTTATAGGGAGATGAAAAAAATCACCCAATTAGCTTTCCTGTCACCAAGGAAGGCTCTCTGTGTAGGGGATAATATTTGAACTTGCCTTGAAAGATGAACAGACAGGTGGTTTGTCAGAGCAGTTAAATGTAAAAGCTTGAGTCAGAAAAGCCTAGATTTGAATGCAATGCTCATTTCTTATCAGCCGAGGATCACAGGATGATCTTTCTAAATGAAGTTGCAAAATGGGGATTATCATTATTTAATTTCACATGCCTAATTACACAGATTTATATAACACATTGGAGAAGGAAATGGCAATCCACTCCACTATTCTTACCTGGAGAATCCCATGGACAGAAGCACCTGGCAGGCTACAGTCCATGGGATGAGAAAGAGTCAGACATGAATAAGTGACTGACACATGCACACACAAATAACATACAGTATTATTAATTACAGATTTATAATAATAATATAAGCTTCTTATCTCAGGATTTATGAGCATTAAAAGACATAACTCTAACTAATATGCCAAACATAGGGCCTGACTACTAGGAAGCGTTCAAGAAGTGGAAAGCAGATACTCCCACCACCCCAAGTTTGCCAGACCCTAAAGTAAGGCAAAAACTATGATTTTTCTAGTAGTGATATACGGATGTGACAGCTGGACAATAAAAAAGGCTGAACACCAAGAATTGATGCCTTTACAATGTAGTGCTGCAGGAAGACTCTTGTGAGTCCCTTGAACTGAAAGGAGATCAAACCTGTCAATCCTAAAGGAAATTAACTCTGAGTATTCATTAGAAGGCCTGATGCTGAAACTGAAGCACCAATACTTTGGCCACTTGATGTGAAGCACTGATTCATTAGATAAGACCCTGATGGTGGGAAAGATTGAAGGCAGGAGGAGAAGGGGACAACAGAGGATGAGATGGTTGGAAGGCATCACCAACTCAATGGACATGAGTTTGAGCAAACTGTGGAAGAAGGTGAGGGACAGGGAAGCCTGATATGCCACAGTCCATGGAGTTGCAAAGAGTTGGACCCGACTGGTGACTAAACAACAACAAAAGAAAGGCAATTTGCTCCTGGCAGAAGGAAGAGCATGTGGTTGTGAGTTTATATGTGTGCAGATGAGGCCACACAGAAGCCAAGGGAGAAAGCCTCTGGAAGACGATTTGATACATGGGAATGTAACATCAGCTGATGAAAACAGGAATGTTAGACCAGAAATCAGAACTTTGGCATCTTCATCCAGGTCTGTGCTATATCCTCCTTGTTTGCGTCTGCATCCCTCCATCTCTGGAAGGACTCCTTCACAGCATATTATAAAGCTTCCTAGAGCAGGTCAGAGTGGCATTGGGAGATGGAATGGCTCCCCTCCCTAATAATGATGATCCCCGCATAACCTTTCACATTGGAATTAATCTTTTATTAAGAGACAAAATTTTGTCCAAACACTTTGGAGCACTTTTGCTCACCATTTCACGAGCCATGGGAAGCCCAGGCTCTTCTACAGGGTCAAAGGAAATCTCCTTCTAGCATTTCCTTTGGAAGATGAGACTCTAAGAGAGCCTACAGTATTTTTGGTGACTTGTGAATGAAAAATATACTGTTGACTGCTTTCTAAATCCCTTCTGTTTCTGCAGGCTCCTGGGAAAAACTCCAAGTTTGCATGTCCCTATAAACTAGAAGGAGCAAGCTTAAAAAGGATTTGGGAACTGAGGTATGCTCATTCTCTTTGAGGAAATCAGAGCTGTGAGTGAAGATCAGGGGACGGAAAGCATCTTGAGCCTTTAGCGGAGCTGCTAGAAAAGAAATGCTGATCAACGTTTCCAAAATACATGAGTTGAATCTGAAAAAGAGTAGATATATGTGGGCTTCCCTGGTGGCTAAATTGGTAAAGTATCTGCTTGCAATGAAGGAGACTGCCTACAGGATGTCCAGGTGTGATTGGTGGGTCAGAAAGATCCCCTAGAAAAGGAAATGGCAACCCACTCCAGTAATCTTGCTTGGAAATCCCATAGACAAAGGAGCCTGGTGAGCTATAGTCCATGGGGTCATAAAGAATTAGACATGACTTAGCAACTAAACCACTGACTATCATTCAGTATAACTGAACCAATGAACACCTAAATCTAACAGAACATTGTAAATCAATTATATTTCAATATTTAAAAAAATGCATGAGTTGAGGGCCTGTTTGCAGAGTGCTGTGCAAAGCACTGTGTAGGGCCTGAACTCTGCCCTTGAAGCTCTCATAATCTAATGGAAATGAAAAGGCTCCCACAGCAGAACTTCAGAGGCTGGCATGTTTCTTAGGCTGAGGGAAGCGTGGAATGAGAGGTCAGGGTGGGGACAGGAGATGATCTCTAGGTACTGTGATGGGGCGAGCTAGACACACACAGGTCTGAAAGGATGGGTACAGACATCACACGACAAAAGGTTTGGGATATCCCACCATTCCTGTGGTGGTGGGGAGCTCAGAAACATGAATAAAGCTTCTGGCGCTCCTGGGAATTCTAGCTATGCAACTGGCTGGAATGAAAGGTTAGGTACAGGGCCATTTTTGGAAATTAGACACTGCACACAGGTAAAGGCAAGTCTGGGTAGTGGATGAGAGCACTAGATCCAGAGATTAATAAAGGCTCAACACCTGACAGGGTCCTTTCTGATGCCCAGGCCATGCCTGGGCATGCTTCTTAAACACTCAGCACAAAAAAGGCTAAAAGTAGCTTTTGTGAAGGTACTGAGAGCTCAGTGAGATAGTCCCTGTAAGTACTTGTATAGTATCTGGCACATGATAAATATTTGTAGGTTGTTCTACTGTGTTATCATTGGCCAGCTCCTCTCCCATCCCTAAGGTAAATTAACACAGTTGGTAAAATGTGACTGATATACAAACATCCAGAACAATGCTCCTTTTCTAATTTTGGATGCTGATTTCCAGTTTCTAAATCATGTGTGTGAGACTGGGGAGAGATTTGGAAGTTGGGAAAGGAGAAGTGTGAGGCTTTGATGGGATAAAGGGGGAAGGTAGTCCAGAAACCAAAGAGACTCATCTTGATGGACCCTGAGGCTGAGAACTGCACACAAGTGGGGAGATTTGGAGGATATGGAGTTTTAGCACAATAGTCAGTTAAATTTTTCATTGACAAAGAATCTTTCTAATTAAAAAAATATTTAAAAATATTTTGGCTCTACCAAGCAGCATATATGATTTTAGTTCCCCAACCAAGGATTGAACCCATGTTCCCTGCTTCGGAAGCACAGAGTCTTAACTGCTGGACCACCAGGGTAGTTCCAACAAAGATATTAAAAAAAAAAGAAAGGAAGGAAGGTAGTGCTAGAAAGAGGGAAGGGATTATAGACAGTGATGATGGAAAGAAGGAGAGAGAGAATGAAGGGAAGGAGGGAAGATAGTGAGGGCAGGTGATGGGAAGGAGAGAAGGGGGAAGAGCATGAGATAAGGGGAAAGTTGTAGGAAGGAGGGAGGAATGGAGAGAGAGAGAGGGATGGAGGAAATACAATCCTGGCCTGGAGGAGGGTGAGCTTTTGACAAATGACCTATCTACCCTTTCCTCGGCGAGTATCCAAGTCAAGAATGACTACCTGACTGGAATTCTTGCATGGATAGAAAGGTGGACTAAATGGTTTTTAAAGTTCCTTCCATCAGGAGGGAGTTGGGAGGGGGGTTCTGGAAGGGGAACACATGTATACCCATGGTGGATTCACGTCAATGTATGGCAAAACCAACACGATAATGTATAGGAAAAAATAAATTAATTAATTTAAAAAAATAAAGTCCCTTCCAAGTTCATCTTTTAAATGAAACTTTAGATTTTGAATAGCGTGTCTGGCTAGAGAATGCAAATATGTATTTTTTTTCACCTATGCTTTCTCTCTCAAGAGCAAAACAAAAATGTTTTCCAAAGTTGTTGTGTGCATAAAATTTGAGGCATCATTACTCCACGTCTAAGGCTGACAGATACACTGTTTCTTTCCCTCAAATTCTTTCACACACATGACAGTTATGATTTGATCCCTCTGGACTCCAGCTCTCACTGAACATTGAGAAGTAGTTTATCAAAAATAGCAAGCAAAACTTTCACTTAGTGCAGTTTAGTGCTGCAACATTAGCCATGAATGCTTATTTTAAGTGGCATTAAAACATGCCCCCTGTCCTTGGCAATCTAGACCTTTCTAGCACGTGTGACCAATTATATGCCTCTTTTCCACACAGCTTGATTTTTCCCATTTAAAAGAGCAGCTTTAATTGCCACCTAGGTTTTGGGTCTTGCACATCCTTTTAATGTGGCTGTTCGAATTTATTATTATTACATGTGGAACACTTGTTACATTATTGCCTTTGATTGAACTTGCACTTGCCAACTGACTCGAAACTCAAGGATAACATGTGTTATCGATTCTCTCGGATAGATTTATTCAGAGAAGCAGAAATCAGATCTCTGTCTAGACTGGGAGGCCTCTTTAGATTTCTACTGTTGATCATGTGTTTCTGGGAATGCTTATATGCACTGACATTTATTGTCATTTTATAGATTTGGAATGGTATTTTATTTATTCCTGGATTATATGCCTAAGGTTTCTGGAAGCACCCACCTCCCTGGTTTTGTGGTGGTTCTGTATTCTGAATGGAAAGGCTTTCCACAGGTATGATCTATTCTGTTGCCCATTAGCACACTTTCTCACAAGTACAATATTTTTCTTTTAAAATATTACACAATGGGAAATAATACTTTTTTATAAATTTATTTAAAGATATTTGTTCATGTAGATTTAAAGCCAAGGCACAGTGTAGAAGAACTTTTTGCACAGAGGAGAGGTGTACCTGAATTGGCTGTGAGTCATGAAAATTGATGAGGTGAAGAATTTCCATTAGATTTTTATTTAACAGAAATACAAGATGGCTAATTTGAAACAAGTAAAAAGAATGTGGTTGATTTATGGACCTTGCAAATGGGCAAATGATCTTTAATGTGGGGAATGGCTTTGCCACACTGATTTAAGGCAGGATCAAAGCATTCCTGGGCTTCCCAGGTGGCTCAGTGGTAAAGAATCCACCTGCAAGGCAGGAGACTCAGGTTTGATCCTGGGTTGGGAAAATTCCCTGGAGGAGGAAATGCCAACTCACTCCAGTATTCCTGCCTGGAGAATCCCATGGACAGAGGAGCCTGGGGGACTTCAGTCCATGGGGTCGCAAAGAGCCAGTCACAACTGAATGACTGAGCATACATGCATGCAAAGCATTCCCGGACTTTTCTGGAAGAACGTGTTGGATGAGTGACATTTTTGAGGAAGTGAGAAATTCACCAGGGACTAGTTCCATCCGACACGGCTTGGAGTTTTGTCAGAACAGAATCTGGAGAGTAAGGCTGTAGACAAGTCCAGTCTCCTTACATTTAGGGGGAAAGGAATGGCATTTTAGAGAAGAGAAAGCTTGTGGAATGCCTTATTGGAAGAGCATGAACCAGAAGACCCTCCTGACTTTTGACTCCATAGCCCCCCAGCCACCTCATGTTTGAAAATTCCCTCAGATATGTCCAGGAATCTGACAGGCTCAGCTCAAGTCAGCCTGGTGGGGTGGGGGGAGTTCCCTGACTCTGCAGAGTGTATGACGTGTGAACCACAGATAAGGGCTAGTACTTGCTGCCGGGGCAATATTAACTCAGCTCTGACTTAACTCAGGCTAGGCGACTACAATTGATGAGTTCCAAAAGTCTCTCTCTCTGGTCCTGAGGCTGCAAGTTTTGGGTGTACTGTTGGTATTTAGTGAATATTTGTTGAATGGCTGAATACTTGCTCACTCTCTTCAGTCACATCTGTCTCTTGCCAGCCCCATGGACGGTAGCCTCTGTCCATGGAATTCTCCAGGCAAGAATACTGGAGTGGGTTGCCATTTCCTTCTCCAGGGGATCTTCCAGACCCAGTGATTGAACCTGGGTTTCCTGCATTGCAGGCAAATTCTTTACTGTCTGACCTATCAGGGAAGGCTCTCTTCTGCCATACTGATTTTAATAAATCAGTGCTTTTATTATATAACACACCTGTGTTTATCTTCATAGCATCTCATTTCCTGCAGGGTCAAATTCAAACTCCCTTCCTTCATCTTGGTGTTGTGTCACATCTCTTAACCCATCAATTATCACAGATGGAACAATCTTTTAAGCCCTGTATTCTAATATTTTTATATGAAATCTTCTTTAATGAACCTAAACTTATCTCTTTTCTCTGATGAAGCTCACAACCAGAGTAGCCAGGATGTGCCACAGAGTTAATTGCTGTTGTTCAGTTGCTAAGTTGTGTCCAACTATTTGCAACCCCATGGACTGTAGCACACCAGGCTTTTCTGTCCTTCACTTTCTCCCATAGTTTGCTCAAATTCATGTCCATTAAGTCAGTGATGCTATCTAATCATCTCATCCTCTGCTGTCTCCTTTTCCTTTTGCCTTCAATCTTTCCCAGCATCAGAGTCTTTCCAATGAGTCAGCTCTTTGCATCAGGCGGCCAAAGTATTGGAGTTTCAACTTCAGCATCTGTCCTTCCAGTGAATATTCAGGGTTGATTTCCTTTAGGATTGACTGGTTTGATCTCCTTGCATTCCAAGAGATTCTCAAGAGTCTTCTCCAGCAGCACAATTCGAAGGCATCAATTCTTTGGTGTTCAGCCTTCTTTATGGTCCAACTCTCACATCCCTACATGGCTACAGGAAAAACCATAGCTTTAATATCTCCAGTGTGTAAGTGTTAGTCGCTCAGTCATAGAAAAGTCATTCTTTGCAACTCTTGCTACAGTAGCTAGGCAGGCTCCTCTGTCCATGAAATTCTCCAGGCAAGAATATTGGAGTGGGTAGCCATTCCTTTCTCCAAGGGATCTTCCTGACCCAGGGAGTGAAACTGTATAAGTCATGGGAATCTGTGGCACAATTATGGGGGCATTCTCAAAATATTTATGCATGGGACTGAGCCCTCCTTGCCCAAAATGGTGACCTACTCTATTGGCTATTACCATGGACAGTTTTCACTCTGTTTTGGAGTAAACCTTTTCTCCCTTCACTGTCTCACTCTCCCTTCTCCCACCCTGCCTTGTCCTTCCTGGAGTTACTTCCCAGATATGTGACCTGCATCCAAGTCCTTATTTCAGGATTTGCATTTAAGAAAGCTCAAAGTGAGACTTCCCTGACATTGCAGTGAATAAGAATCTGCCTGCCAATGCAGGAGACGCAAGAGATGCTGGTTCAGTCCCTGGGTTGGGAAGATCTCTTGGAAATGGCCAACCACTCCAGTGTTCCTATCTGGAAAATTCCATGGATAGAAGAGCTTAGCAGGACTACAGTCCAGGGGGTCACAAAGAGTTGGACATGACTGTCACACACTCACACACACACAAAGCAAGACACCATATACTGAAATACCTAAAAACCCATACAGTGTCCAGCTTAGAGCTATGCACATCACAAGGGCTAAAGTTATACACATCAGATAAATATAGATCATTGGAAAATATACCTTATATCAAGGTCTGCTTTTGTCTCCTCTGAGGCTGTCAGGCTTTACTGAGCTTTGTATTTGTAAGTAATAATCTGGATGAGTCAGAGTCACTGTTCACTCCTGATATAGTTCTGTTGCAGATCTGTTGGGGCCCCACCAGATCTCCTTTCCAAGATGATGCATCCCCCCCACCATCCCTGCCACCATTCTGTTGACTGTCACAGGAACCCCTTCCTGGAGAACTTCCCTCTGCCAAGGGGAGCTGCCTCACCAGGGAGGGCATGTCTACCCTCCAGAGATGGTCAATAACTGACTGACTTGGGTCCACAGTGAGTTGGGCTTCTTGCCTCCAAGCAGGCTTTGTGGTGATTCATACCCTGGAGTTCCTTGGGGGCTCAGGCTGAAGCTAGATGTGACATGAGCTCACACCACCCTGCTCATCCACTCTCCCTGCCCCATTCTGCTTCCCTTTCACCCCTCTGTCTGAGAGCCCCCTCCCCTCCCCCCGCAGTACATCATGCATCTGAATCCCTATTTCAGGCTCTGCTTTTAGAGGACTGAATTTAAGACAACTCTTGATATACACTGATCTTTCTTTAAAAAAAAAACATGAATATTTATTTGGCTGTGTTGGGTCTTAGTTGTGGCAAGTGGGATCTTTGTGGTGTCATGTGAGATCTTTCATTGCAGCAGGGGCTTATGAGTTGGGACCTATGGGCCCTCTAGCTGTGGTGCACAGGCTTAGCTGCTCCATGGCATGTGGGATCTTAGTTTCCCAGCCAGAGGTTGAACCCACATCCCTCACATTAGAAGGTGAATTCTTGACCACTTGACCACTGGGGAAGTCCCTATTGGCTGATCTTATTACCTTCCAGGGTCTTTTCTCCCAAGACCCCTCATCAGCTTATTACTGCATTTCTCACATAATGTGCCAATTCATATATGTGATAAATTTTAGAAATTTTATTTATGAAATAAGATGACATCTGCACCTGAAGCCATTATTTTCGTTTTCCCCTCTCCCTATTAAAAATCTAAGAATGGCATCTGGCATCCCTCTTGAGAAGCAGCTGAAGAAGGTGTGGACTCTGTTTAGCACATGGACTGATGTCACTATGGAGTTTCTCTATGAAGCATAAATCAACTTTCTTGGGGGGAAAAGCATGACTTTTCTGTTTCTTGCCATAAAATTTTTTACTGCAGCAATATATAGAAAGATATTTAATATAGTTCAGCTAATAATTTATAAGAGGCCACTTTGAGGTTAGAATATTTTAGCTACCCTGTTGCTTTTGCAATTGAAGGCAGGAGAATACCTAGAAAAACCAAAAACAACCTCTGAAATTCCCCAAGGCTTTGTTTAATGGAGTGCATACAATCAGATTTCAACAATCCATGACCAGATTATCTATGGCAGTGCTTCTCAAACTTTAATGTGCATATGAATCACTGGAAGCTATTGTTTAAATGCATATTCTGGTTCAGTAGGTCTAGGGTGATGCCTTAGATTTTCTGTATATGAGCATCTCTCATAAAATGGTAATATGAATTGTCCATAGACTATAGTTTAAGTACAGAAGCAAGATCTTGCATTTTCTTTCAGGGCTATAGTGCTTTTTGCCTCTTTGTAGCCATATACATCATATAGTCCAAAGGGAAGATTGAAAGTCTAACACTGAGGCCCTTCACGACTATGCAGCCTAAGCTGAATTATCCTCTTGGCCACTGATAAAAAGATTTGACTCTAAGGATATGTAGTGATGTTGGACATGATCTGAAACAGGAGAAATGTTGACTTTTGATCAATTAATTTTCTAGATAGGAACAGACTAAGGCTACATTTTTCCTGAATACATATCCTTATCTAGTTTTTAGAAGGGTATATCATCTTAAATAGTAGCAGGAAGAAAATAAACACAGTCAATACCAGGATCATAAGAAGTCTGGTTTATAACAATAACAAAAAAAAAAACAGGGTGGATTGTACCCTAGACTCCTTCCTCTTTGGGTTCAGTTAAATTCAGTCACTCAATCGTGACTGAGTCTTTGCGACTCCATGGCCAGCAGCATGACAGGCTTCTCTGTCCATCAACAACTCCTGGAGCTTACTTAAACTCATGTCCATTGCTTTGGTTATGCCATCCAACGATCTTGTCCTCTGTTGTTCCCTTCTCCTCCTGCCTTCAATCTTTCCTAGCATCAGAGTCTTTCCAATGAGTCAGCTCTTTGCATCAGGTGGCCAAAGTATTGGAGTTTCAGCTTAAGCATCAGTCCTTCCAGTGAATATTCAAGACTGATTTCCTTTAGAATTGATTGGTTGGATCTCCTTGCAGTCCAAAGGACTCTCAAGAGTCTTCTCCAACACCACACTTCAAAAGCATCAATTCTTTGGTGTTTAGCTTTCTTTATAGTCCAACTCTCAAATCCATACATGACTACTGGGAAAGCCATAGCTTTGACTACCAACCTTTATTGGTAAAGTAATGTCTCTGCTTTTTAATATGCTGTCTAGGTTGGTCATAGCTTTTCTTCCAAGGTATTTCACAGCTGCAGTCATCATCTGCAGTGATTTTGGAGCCCCCCAAAAATAAAGTCTCTCACTGTTTCCATTGTTTTCCCATCTATGGGTTACCATTCCTAAATTTTGTCCTTAGCTCCTTCAGTGCTTCGAGTTGGAGGCCATGTCTTGAACACAAAACACCTAAATCAAGGATTCTTTTACTACTTCTTGAATTCTAAGTCCAGACTTAATTTATTTCTCCTAGAAAGGTAGTCTATGTCTTCCAGGTCTAGCTACTATCCTGAGAAATATGCATCTTCAAAAAATATCCTCTTTATTTGTGTTTAGGGCAATACTATTTTAATATCTTTACAATATTCTTAGTAAAGTGAATATGCATAATGTTTGTAAAGCTAGAATATCACACACATAGCATATTATTTCCTCACAGTGAGGGTTGAACAGTAAAATAAGAGGGAATTAATAATTTTCCCTCAGACCAATATTTTATATTTTTTGTTGTTGTTGTTGTTGTTGTTGTTTTATTTTCTTTACATTATTGTGTTGGTTTTGCCATACATTGACATGAATCTGCCATGGGTATACATGTGTTCCCCTTCCAGAACCCCCCTCCCACCTCCCTCTGATTCCATCCCTCTGGGTCATCCTGGTGCACCAGCCCTGAGCACCCTGTATCAAGCATCAAACCTGGGCTGGCAATCTTTTATATCTTTAAAATAATTAATACAGTAGATGTCAGTAAAAATGGCAAAGTAAGCATCTACAGGCCTTTGAAAATGTTCTTCCTTATAAAATTTACAAGAAAATTGGCAAAAATACAGAATCAATATTTTCATACCTCCAGAAATTAACTAAAGACTTACTATCATAGAGGAAGTGTTTACTCAATAACAGTGGATGAATGTCAGTAAAATCAATGAGCATTATTCTTAGTGTATTAATTTGTTCCATTCCCATTATCTCACCCTTCATCTCTTTCCTAGCTTTGGAAACCTGGAGTCTAGTCTCAGAATTAAACACAGCAGCCAAACAGCAGCTAGAAGAGGAACAGAGCTGAAGCTTCTTCAAACCTCATTCCCATAGATGCACTTATTTTACCTTTCAAGTGGTTTTTCAGAAGACTCAACTCATAAGGTTGTCTTTATTTGTCTTGACCCTCACCAACATTTAATCTTGGGTGTTTGTCAAAACAATTAGGAGTGACTGCTCATTTTTGTGACTCTCTGAAGTAGATAACAGTTTGAGAAAACAATAGGATAACAAAAAAAATCTTTAAAGGAAAAGCTGAGAAATGAGACATCCACATAGGTTTTGAAAAGCTTGCACACTTACAAGGATCTAAAAGGCTATCCACATGCACAGCAGTGTGTGTGTGCTTGGGACACACCTAACCTGTGGCTGATCTGAGGATTTTTGCAAGCAGGAAATGAAGGGTAAGGCAGAATTGTCAAATACCTGTTGAGCACTGAACGTGTTTCCTCATGCATACACAGAGCTCTTTAATGAAGATGAGATTTAATGGTTCTAGACTAAAATCATGCTTGAAAGATATGACATTATTACTGACTTTACAAAAATAAAAAGGATTATAAGGGAATACTATGAAAATTGCACTCCAATAAATTAGATAACCTAGAGGAAATTGACAACTTTTTAGGAAAATATAAACTAGGAAATTGACTCAAAACAAAATACAAAATCTGAATAAACCTATGACAAGTAGAGGCTTAGTAATCAAAAGCCTTCTCATAAAGAAAAATTCAGGATCACATGACTTCACAGGTAACTTTTTCAAATGATTTAAAAAAATTAGCAAAGATCTTTACAAACTCTTGCAAAATATAGAAGAGGAAGAAATACTTTCTGACATCAGAAAAGACATTACAAGGCAAAAGACCTGTATATGAATAGGCACAAATGAATATCAGCATTTAAAAAATAAAGTTGGACTGGTACCTTGGATCATATACAAAATTTAGCTCAAAATGAATCAAAGATATTAATGTTAAAACTATAACATCAAAATTTTTATAAAAATAGAAGTGTAAGTCTTCACGACCTTGGATCAGCCTGTAGTTTCTTAGATATGATACTTAAAACACAAGAAGCCAAAGAAGGTAAATAAATTAGACTTTAGTAAAACAAACAAGCAAAGGAACAAAACTGCAACAATAGTAAAAAAAAAAACTGTTACACAGGACCTCATCAATAAAGTGAAAAGATATCCCACAGAGTGGGAGAAAATACTGGGAAATAATTTACCTGTTAAAGTTCTAGTATTTAGAATAAATAAAGAACCCTTACAACATAACAATGCAGTGACCAATATGGGCAAAAAATGTAATAGACATTTTTCCAAAGAAATATGCAGATAAACAATAAGCACATAAGAATGTTTTCAGCATCATTAATTATTGTGGAAATACAAATAAAAATTACAATGAAATATTTTTTCATACCAAATAGCACGTCTATAATAAAAAACACAGACACAAACTAGAGTTGGAAAGGATACGGAGAAATCAGATCACACACTGCTGCCCAGACTCTGAAATGGTGTAGCTGCAATGGAAAACAGTTTGGCAGTCCTTCTAGGTGCTAAAAATAAAAATGCCATATGGCCCAACAATTTGATTCCCAGGTATGTGCAGAAAAGCATTGATAACATCTGTTAACACAAATGCTTGTAAAAGAATGTTCATTGTAGCTTTACTCATAATATCAAACAGCAGAAGCAACCTAAATGTCCATCAATTGATTAATGGATAAACACAAATGGCATATTTATACTATGGAGTATTGTTCAGCCATAAAAAAGGAAGGGCAAAGTGACATATACTACAACATGGATGCACTTTGAAAACATGATAAATGAAAAACACTAGATACCAAAAGTTACATATTGTATGGTTCCTATTATATGAATACCCAGAAAAGGGAAATCTATAGATTCAGAAAGTAAATTAATGGTGACCAAGAGCTGAGAGGAGGAAGAATGGAGAGTGATTGTTAACAAGAATATGATTTCTTTTGAATGGAGGTGAAAATGTTGTGGAAATGAGGTGATGATGGTACAGGCTAAAGCATTGAATTGTCTGCTTTAAAAGGATTATACTTTCTTGTATGTGAATCATTTCAATTAAAAAGATCATTGTGAGTTCACAGAAAGACCGATATGCCAAACTTTCCACAAATATAAATAATATTGAAAAACTTGATACCATCAATGCTGAGGTCTTTCTTACCTGCTGTTGTGTTAATCTCATACCATCCATTGGCACAAACATTTGAAGCTGAGGGCAAAAAGCATCTCCATATTAATGAAGCTGCATTATTCAAAAAGAGGGTAAATAGAGAATTTGCATGCCCAGAACTAAAAATTCATGCAGAAGAAAGGAAACCCAGGAAATAAAAATGCAAACATCAATAATATGGTTTTAAATTAGTTCAGAACTGTTGCTTGTGGTCAAAAAAGTTTGAAATCACAGTGAGCGAGAAAACAGAGGAGAGCAGCACTGCAGAAGTTTAGATTTTACTTTGAGAAGAATCATATTGCTGTTCTCATTAGTTAAAAATTTTGTATAAGTTGCCTTTCCATATTGTTGTTGTTCAGTCACTAAATCAAGTCTGACTCATTTTGACCCCATGGACTGCAGCATGACAAGCTCTTCTGTCCTCCAGTATCTCCTGGAGTTTGCTTAAATTCTTGTCCACTGAGTTGGTGATGCTATCTAAGCATCTCATCCTCTGCTACCCCTTCTCCTTTTGCCCTCGATCTTTCCCAGCATCAGGGTCTTTTCCAATGAGTCAGCTCTTTGGTGGCCAGATTACTTCAGCTTCAGCATCAGTCCTTCCAGTGAATATTCAGAGTTGATGTCCTTTAGGATGGACTGGTTGGATCTCCTTGCAGTCCAAGGGGCTCTCAAGAGTCTTTTCCAGCACCACAGTTCAAAGCATCAGTTCTTCGGCGCTCAGCTTCTTTTATGGTCCAGCTCTCACACTCATGCATGCCTGTGTGCTCAGCTGTGCCTGACTCTTTGCAACTCCACAGACTGCAGTCCACCAGGCATGTCTGTCCATGGAATTTTTCAGGCAAGAATACTGGAGTGGGTTTCCATTTCCCACTCCAAGGGATTGGTTACTTTTCTGTGATTGTGGTTTCAGTCTGTCTGTCCTCTGATGCCCTCTCCCAGCACTTACCATCTTACTGGGGTTTCTCTGACCTTGGACATAGGGTATCTCCTCTCAGCTGCTCCAGCACCGACAGCCACCTCTCACTGTGTGCAGGTCAGGAAGCAACAGTTAGAACTGGACATCGAACAACAGACTCTTCCAGATAGGAAAAGGAGGAAATCAAGACTGCATATTGTCAGCTTGCTTGCTTAACTGATATGCAGAGTACATCATGAGAAATGCTGGGCTGGAGGAAGCACAAGCTGGAATCAAGATTGCTGGGAGAAATATCAATAACCTCAGATATGCAGATGACATCATCCTTATGGCAGAAAGTGAAGAAGAACTAAAGAGCCTCTTGATGAAAGTGAAAGAAGAGGTGAAAAAATCTGCTTAAAACTCAACATTCAGAAACTAAGGTCATGGCATCTGGGCCCATCACTTCATGGCAAATAGATGGGGAAACAGTGGAAACAGTGACAGACTTTATTTTGGGGGGCTCCAAAATCACTGCAGATGGTGACTGCAGCCAGGAAATTAAAAGAAGTTTGCTCCTTGGAAGAAAAGTTATGACCAATCCTGATAGCATATTAAAAAGCAGAGTCATTACTTTGCCAACAAAGGTCCTTCTAGTCAAGGCTATGGTTTTTCCAGTAGTCATGTATGGATGTGAGAGTTAGACTATAAAGAAAGCTGAGCACCAAAGTATTGATGTTTTTGAACTGTGGTGTTGGGGAAGACTCTTGAGAGTCCCTTGGACAGCAAGGAGATCCAACCAGTCCATCCTAAAGGAGATTAGTCCTGGGTGTTCATTGGAAGAACTGATGTTGAAGCTGAAACTCCAATACTTTGGCCACCTGATACGAAGAGCTGACTCATTTGAAAAGACCCTGATGTTGGGAAAGATTGAGGGCTGGAGGAAAAGGGGCTGACAGAGGATGAGATGGTTGGATGGCATCACTGACTCAGTGGAGATGAGTTTGGATAAACTCCAGGAGTTGGTGATGGACATGGAAGACTGGTGTGCTGCAGTCCATGGGGTTGCAAAGAGTTGGACTCAGCTGAGTGACTGAACTGAACTGAACAACTCCAAGGGATCTTCTCAACCCAGGGATTAAACCCGCATCGTCTGTGTCTCCTGCATTGGCAGGTTGATTCTTTACCACTGAGCCACTTGGGAAGCCCCATTCACACATGACTACTGGCAAAACCATAGCTTTGCCTATATGGACTTTTGTAGGCAAGTTGTGTCTCTGCTTTTTAACATACTGTCTAGATTTGTCATAGCATTCCTTCCAAGGACCAAGTGTTTTTTAATTTCATGGCTGCAATCACCATCTGCAGTGATTTTGGAGCCCCAGTAAATAAAATCTGTCACTACTTCCACTTTTTCCCTTTCTATTTGCCATGAAGTGATGGGACTGGATGCCATGATCTTAGGTTTTATTGTTTGTTTGTTTTGTTTTTAATATTGAGTTTCAAATCAGCTTGTTCACTCTCCACTTTCACCCACATCAAAGGATCTCTATAGGGTGATCCAAATAACCATGACTATATCACATATCAGGGCTTCTCAAGCTATCAGTACCTGAGGGTCTTGTTAAAATACAGATTCAGAGTCATTAGGTCTGGGGTGAAGCATGAGAGTCTGACTTTCTGAAGATCTTTTAGAAGATGATGATACTAATTATTCATGGATTGATCACACTTTGACTAGCAAGGTCTTCAATGACTTTTATTCTCTATGTCCTTAGCACACAACACTCTGCTTAATAAAGGACATCTAGTGGATAGTTGTTGGATAAACAGATGCTTTTTAATTTATTCTGTGGATAAATGTTTTTTTTTACATATAGTTTCCTAGGCATGTACATAGATTAAAGAAGTTATACCATGTAACGCCATGAGAAGAATATTATGGATTCCATCAGAAACATTCCTTTCCTCTTTCATCTCTGAGTACACTGGTACCACCAGATTTTTTTGCACATTAACCATGTGAAATGCCATCAGCTGTGAAAATTGAAGTTGACCTCCATCATGCATGCATGGAAAGTATTTTAGTAAATTTTACCTGAATAAGTGGAACTGTGAAAGTAAACCCTTAAATGTCTAGGACTCCTGAATGTCAAGACTAACAGTCATCTCTATATGGCTTACCAAAGCTGAAAATATATAATGTCCCATGAGGGGCCTTCTTACTTACAGGCAAAGAAACACATCACAGAATCCACTATACTCTCACCAAGGACTACTTCATGGAAACTTGCCTCAGTGAGAAAATACAGAACCTAATGAGGCCAGTTCTCTCTTTTGCTAGGTCCTCCTGGACCCCGAAGAAAATTATATCCTATGTTACTCAAGATTAAACTGGTTTCTCCTCTAAGAAAATGCCCTAGGCCTATGTCAGAATAAGGCAGGCAGGGCAAACCTGCTCACTTGAGGATGGGGCCCTTGAGGGGAGAGACTTAAGTCTTAAGTATTCAAAGCAATCAGTCCATAATATTTATTGAACACTTACTATCCAGCACTGAGATAAGCCCTCTAATCTTCACCCTAACCAAAGAAACATAAACTCCCTGAGAATAAGGACTTTGGTTTCTTCAATCTAGTATGTCTAGTAGCTGGAAAGATGCTTGGTACTGAAGAGGTACACAATAAACATTAGTCGATTAATTGAATGACATATAAATTAGGTAAAGTTATGATTTTATAGGGGCTTCTCTAGTAGCTCAGCTGGTAAAGAATCTGCCTGCAATGCAGGAGACCCTAGTTTAACCCCTGGGTCAGGAGATCCCCTGGAGAAGGGATAGGCTACCCACTCCAGTATTCTTGGGTTTCCCTGGTGGCTCAGATGGGAAAGAATCTTCCTACAGTGCAGGAGACCTGGGTTTGATCCCTGGATTGGGGAGATCCCCTGGAGGAGGGGGATCTATGGCAACGTACTCCAGTTTTCTTGCCTAGAGAATCCCCATGGACAGAGAGGCCTGGTGGGTTACAGTCCAGGGGAGCAAAAAGAGTCGGACATGACTGAGTGACTAAGAACGGCACAGCACAGCACAATTTTACAGAAGCCCCCTCCATAAGTTTAGACAATATATAACTTGCCGAAGTCACACAGCTAGTGAATGCCAGGGCCAACATGCAAACCGTGATCTGTAAGCCTCTGAAATCTGCACCAGACTCTCCCATTTTTCCTATGTTTCAACAAAGAATTGCATCTGCAATCCCTCAGGGAGTACCCAAGTGTTGTAGGCACACCCTTTTTCTTTTTACTCTGACCAAAAGTCCATTCTTCTTTCTCTGGCATCAGATTATATATTGGAATAAATTCTGTGAGAGAAACAAGCTTAACTTGTATAAGCATAGATCATTCACAAAACATAGCAACCACTTACCAATAACACAGTAGTGTGTCCAGGAAATCTGACAGAAAACCATTATACTTAGAGTTGCTAGATTAAGCAAAAAATAAATACAGAGTGTCAGTTAAACTTGAATTTCAAAAAGCACCAACAATATTATAATATTAACATGATGCAGTATTTGGGACACAATTACATTAAAAAAATCATTTTCTGTTTGTCTGAAATTCAAGTGTATCTGGGCATACTGTATTTTACCTGGCAGTTCTAACTGTACTGTAATATACTCCCTGCCCAACTCAAGTACATGTATGTGTGCCAAGTCGCTTCAGTCATGTCTGACTCTGCTATCCTATGGACAATACCCTGCCAGGCTTCTCTGTTCATGGGATTCTCCAGGCAAGAGTACTAGAGTGGGTTGCCATGCCCTCTTCCAGGGGATCTTCCCGACCCAGGAATCAAACCCACAACTCTTGATTCTCCTGTATTGGCAGGCAGCTTCTTTACCAGTAGCACCACTTGGGAAGCCCACCTATCACAAGAACAGGAGCCAAAAGATGTTGGTCTAATGGATAAACAAATGGATGAATAGAAGAATGGATAAATAAATGAATACATGATTGTTTGGCCTTTCTTTGTGGCTCAGAGGGTAAAGCATCTGCCTGCAATGCAGGAGACCTGGGTTTGATCCCTGGGTCAGAAAGATGCCCTGGAGAAGAAAATGTTAACCCACTCCAGTACTTTTGCCTGGAAAATTTCATGGATGGAGGAACCTGGTTGGCTACAGTCCATGGGATCGCAGACAGTCGGACACGACTGAGCAACTTCACTTCAACTTCACATGGTAAAAGCTAGGATAAATAAATGGATCAATAGAAGAATGGATAAATAAATGAATACATGATTATTTAAGGAAGCCCTTAACATACACATGATTATTTAGAATCTCTGATTCTGTTCTGGGCTTTGAGTTTAGGCAGATGCATTATTTTGGCATTATTCTATTTCATATCTCCTGCAACATCGTCACATGATTTTGAATTCAGAGCTTATCACCAGGAGTCAGGGAATCATTTGCCTGGGCTGCCAGTTGACAAGGGCTTTCCAGGTGGCACAGTGGTAAAGAATCTGCTTGCAATTCAGGAAATGCGGGAGGTGTGGTTTCGATCCCTGAGTCAAAAAAACCTACTGGAGAAGGAACTGGTAACCCACTCCAGTATTCTTGCCTGGACAGTCCCATGGACAGAGGAGCCTGGTGGGCTACAGGCTAGGGGTCGAAAAGAGTCAGACGTCACTGAACATGTACACATAGTCACAAAGGGTTTTAATTCTAGGTTTTCAGTATCTTCAGGTTACATTATCCATCAGGATAGGAGTGTGTGCAGAAGTGAAAGGAAATATCTATCCAACACCTTTAAAGCTGTATCTCTTGAATAGACCACACCACTAGTCCTGTGTTAGTTTCTTACTGCCACTTTAACTGTTCACAATAGACTCTGTGGCTTAAGAAAACACAAACTTTGCTAATCAATTATAACTCAGGATAATATACAAAATTTTAAGAAGAAAACACAGACTTATGAGCTTACATTTGTGGAGGTCAGGAGTCTGAAAATGTGTCTGGGAGGCTTAAATCAATTTGTGAGTGAGGCTGCCTCCTTTAAGGAAGCTCTATGGGAGAATCTGTCTCTTGTCTTTTCCAGCTTCCAGAGGTCACCTGCTCTGGTGCTTGGACCCCTTCCAGCAATGACATCACTCAGTCTGTGCTGGCCTCCCTTAGTCTCTGACTCTGACCCTCTTGACCCTTGTGATTACATTGGATCCATGCAGAACTTCCATTTCTGGATCCTTAGCTTAATCATATGTGAAAAGGTATCATATTCATAGGTTCTGGGGATTAACACATCTTTGTGCTATTATTTGACCTATAAGAAGCACTGTGTTTGAATGTGTAGTTATATCATAGTGCACTTTATAAATGTTAACTCTTCAAACGTAAGGTGATTCAAACCATAAAGAATCTGCCTGTAACGCGGGAGGCCCAGGTTCGCTCCCTGGGTCAAGATGATCCTCTGGGGGAGGAAATGGCAACCCACTCCAGTATTCTTGCCTGGAGAATCCCATGAACAGAAGAGTCTGGCAGTCTACAGTCCATGAGGTTGTAAAGAGTTAGACATAACTGAGCAACTAACAATTCACTTTTTCAAATTTCTAAAAATATATCTTTTTAATAACTTCTGATGTTTCTTCATTTTTTAAATAACCTTGGAGCCTCTTCGACTTCTGAGAGGCCCTACTTGAAGCAATGTGATTTCTTATCTCAGTAATGGAAGAATTGCACAGTTGGGTACACCAAACCAGTGGTTCTCAATTTGGCTACACATTAAAGTCAACTGAAGGTTTTTTTTTTTAAGTCCCAGTGCCAAGGCTATATAGCAAGTCAATTAGATCTGGATCCCTGGGGAATGGAGCCAGGCTTCAGGAGTTTTAAAAGCTCCTCAAGTGATTCCAACATATCTAAAATTGAGAGCCACTGTATACAGTTTCACTGCTGGGCTAGCCCATTTCTTTCTTCCTCTGTTCATTCCCTGTCTCTTCTTCTAGTCTCTTTTTCTTGTTATCTGCAAGTCTGTCTCTTTCCCTTATGGTATATTCTTTTCATTGCATGATATTTGATAAGAAATGACATAAAGATGCTCTCAAAGCAATGGATATGTTGTGGCTTAGTGTAGATAGTGCTGTCTGAGAAACAAAAGATGTTCTGCCTTACCCCTAAGAAGCAAGTTCTCCACCTCTCTGACACTCAGCCTCCTCATCTGTAGAATAAAAGGCTTGAAATGAAACTCTCCATGGTGTTTTCTAATTTAAAGTATAATTCAAAATACAGAAAGAAGGGAATGGTCTGTGGAGGAAGCTCTGGGTCTGAAACCTAAAGATTAAACTTGATTTAATGGAAAGCACTCTTTATGTATCCCTGTTTGCGTTAGTTTTGTTTCCCCCAGAAGCAGAATATGAGATGCAGATTCAAGAGAAAGGGATTTGTTTAGGAGGAAACATCAGGGCAGCAAGGTAGGTGATTCCGGGTACATTCTCAAGGTTAGTGTCACTGAGGGTAACTGGTGCTTACTATTGCTAGGGAATCAGGGAGCTGGTGTAGAACAAGGATCTCAGAATTATCCCACCAGAGGGCATGAGTTGCTGCAGCAGTGCTGTCTAAGGATTTTCGGTTTTTGTCAGTCATTACTTGAGAGTCATTACCTGAAAATCCCATGGTCAGAGAAAGCTGGCAGGCCACAGACCTTGGGGTCACCAAGAGTCAGGCATGACTTAGTGACTAAACCATGACTTGATAGCTGTCCCTGAGGATGGTTCATTCTCTAGTCTTTCAACCTGCTCTGCCAGGGCAGAGCCAGGCGGAGGAGGTAAGAGAAGCCCCCAGGCAAAGAGATGCAAATGGTGACATTTAGATTTTAGGTCAATGAGCACTACAGGGTTAGGACCAAAGGGGATATGGACAGATGCTAACATGATTCTTTTATTTAATAGTGGTAAATTCTTGTTCTTTATACATTAATGAAGGAAATTTGAGGAATAACTGTATTCACATTTCTGAAGTGCTTTGAGAACCTCCCTACCCTTCGGAAAAGCAGCTGTAGGCAGACAGATTATCACAGCACAGGTATCCCCTTGTCAAAAAAAAAAAAAAAAAGGCTGTCTTAGATTCTTTTAGAAAAGAAATGAAAATTCTGGATCTATTTGGGCATTATTTAGTTGCGTTCTGTTTCAGGCCACCAAATGATATTTTTCTCAAATATCAGGAGGTTAAGAAGCTAGATTTTTAATACTAAAAGTAAATGGAAATAAATATGCTTTAGGTATTGACAAATCCCTATGTAGGTGTTAAGGGGAAAAGGAGTTGCTGGTATGCTGTGTATCTCATTTCTATTCCCAAAGGGAGAAAGATGTTCTTTTCATATCTATGTCAGGGCAAGCAGACATTCAGGAGCATACAGATTTATTTTCTCCCTGCAGAGTAAACAATATCACCACTCCTGCCCGAGCTTATCACAGCTACGTTCTTCTGAGACCGTGGATTCCTTGTACGCCTGACTGTAGGGCACTGAACAAGATAGACTGACCACCTCTAAATCTAACCATTCCAGAACATTCATGGTATTAGGTGATGTTTTTTAAGTAGGATGAATAGCATAACAAATATCTTGTATTTATTTATTTATTTATTTATTTTTCTTTACATTATCGTGTTGCTTTTGCCATACATTGACATGAATCTGCCATGGGTATACATGTGTTCCCCTTCCAGAAACCCCCTCCCACTTCCTTCCCAATTCCATCCCTCTGGGTGCACCAGAGGGATGCATCCCGGTGCACCAGCCCTGAGCACCCTGTATCATGCATCAAACCTGGGCTGGTGATTCATTTCACATATGATAATTTACATGTTTCAAAGGCTTTAGATCCATTACTCTTATCTCTCTGGATAGTGTTTATCAGTCTTCAGATTACTGTTGCAAGGGTAGAGTCCATGATCCAGATTCCACTAGTGCAGAATAGAAGGGGCAGATGATTCTGGGGGTAGGGACAGAGTGAGGTGGGTGGAGACGATACGACCAAAAGGAGCATATATTCAAGGCCATCAAAGCTACCCAGCCTCATCTGAGCTATGTGAATGACCCCAGACTAGACCAGCAGAAAAACCATTCAGCTGAGCTCAACTCACATTGCTTGTCCATAACTGCTTTGTTTTGAGTAAGTAAAATGGTGGTCATCTTAAGTCACTGAGTTTATGGTGGTTTGTTAAGCAAAGACAGGCTTATTATGTAATTCTTTAGTCAACAGCCAGTGAGTATTTAATAAGGGAAGATTTAGACATTTCAGATATATTTAAAAGTCTGTGTAACCTTAGTTAAAATATCTCAAAGTTTTGTTATAAACTCTTTGCTACATCTAGGCCCACCGTGCATCAGATAGTCAGATAATGTCCTACAAATTTCCTCCTGTGACACCTTTGCTTATATGAACCCTGAGCACAGGATGCCTTTTCTAGTTGTCTCAGCCTGCCCACAGCAGGCTATTGCTCAAAATCAACCTGCTTCACAACGCTTGCCTTGACCAACCTGGCTCTAAATGATTTCTTCATCCACTAAATCCATAGAACCGTAAACAGAGTCTACTTCTGGCACACTTTATCCATCCGTCTAAATGTCTTACTGCCTATATAGATTGTAGGCTTCCTTTAGGAAAGAGGATGCCTGCAAGCTAGTATGATACCTTTATGTGGTTCAGTATGTGTGAGGGTCTCTTCAAACACGCATGCAGCTTATGATTTACTATGTATTGTTCTCCAATGGGGAAGCTCAGGTTTGATCCTTGGTTGGGGATTAAGATCCCGCATGCCGAGAGGCATGGCCGAAATGCTGATACTATCATTCTTTATGTTAATACATGGTGGGAGGGAAAGAAGAAGAAAGCAATGAAAGATTCCAAGGCCATGGCTCTTTTCTCTTTGATGATACATCTGTGCTCATTCCTTTTTATGACCATTAGCTTTGTGGTTTCCACATATATTTTTATGAGTGGTGGAGAAGTACCAAGGGAATATTAGCCTTAGAATCATTAGGACCTGTTGTGGTTGTGCTAAATGTTGTCATAAGAGTTATGGGAAAGTTGAAAAATAAAGATGGCAGGGGCGCTTCCCTAGTGAACAAAGTGAATAAGCGCAGAAGATGGTCGGTTGGTTTGTGGTACTGAGTTCATGGAGCTAGCCTCATCTGCATTGTTTGTTTCTCTTTCCTTCCTCATTACAACACACTTGAGAAGCAGATTGAAATTCTAGTCCTCATTATAGTCGATAAGATCAACTCTACACAGAAGGATTTCCTTTCAAGTTAGTGATAACAATCTTTTGAACTTTAAAAGGTTAGGTTTCAGGCATATTACATTTCTGGAGGATGAGCCTTTATTGTGGATGATAATTCTAAACCCCACTCCTTGGTGGAGAATCTCTGGCAGCTAGCATTGGAACTCGATGGGGTCTCTAAGAAGATCTAAGCCACAGAGTATGAAAGTGCAAGAGGAATGTTGTCCACATGTCTCTCCCTGGAATATGATGCAAGATCCAGAAACAATCACAAAACTGACCTAGGAGGGGCTCTGAAATCAAAGACAGAATTCCCTTGGACTATTAATTCAGAGGCTGAAATGGATGCCTCTTGGAATAAGAACTAAAGGATCTCCTTTCACACTTTCTTAATTTCAGGTTCAAGGGTTCAAAGGTGGTGGCTAGTTAAGAATATAGGCTTCTTTTTTTAAATTAGACATTTTGAATCAAAGTGTGCTTAGTCACAAATTAGCTGTGTGACTGGGGCTTTCCTGTGGTTCAGTGGTAAAGAATCTGCCTGCAAAGCAGGATGCACAGGAGATGTGGATTCAATCCCTGGGTTGGGAAGATCCCCTGGAGGAGGGCATGGCAAACCACTCCAGTATTCTTGCCTGAAGAATTCCATGGACAGAGGAGCCTGGTGGGCTATGGTCCACAGGGTTGCACAGAGTTGGGCAAGACTGAAATGACTGAGCACAGCACCACATACTGTGTGACTGTGAATAGATTCTGTTGTTTAGTGGCTCAGTTGTGTCTGACTCTTTTGCTACCGCCTGGACTATAGCCTGCCTGGCTCCTCTGTCCATGAGGTTTTCCTGGCAAGATCACTGGAGTGGGTTGCCATTTCCTCCACCAGGGGAATCTTCCTGATGCAGGGATCAAACCCACATCTTCTGCATTGGCAGGTAGGTTTTTTTATTGCCAAGCCACCAGGGAAGCCCTTGACAGAACTCTGCTTCCAAACAAAAATATGACACTGATCTATGTGAAATACTTCCAATTCAACTTTGTTCCCATATGACTGTACCCACATGGGTGAAGACCTTTTGAATTGTCTCAATTTTTAATATTCAGATTTTCAGAACAACTCTGACAAACACATGACAGATCAGCTTCATTTTTACTCTTCACGTGAATTCTAATTGATTTTAGAATTAGAACCACCTAGAGGAAGACACTTTGGTCCCCAATGACCCAGAGTATGAGCCCACAGCTGTGAATTTCTGTGATTCTTCAGGGAGCCTGAAGGGAAAGGAGCAAGTGAAGGTCCTCTTTTAAGGCTCTGCTCTGGTCAGACGCATGACTCCTAAGCAACTTGCTCAATTTTTTCAACAATAAAGCCACTCATTATTATAAAGTACCCAGCACATGTCATAATCTTACCTGGTGCCAGGCACTTTACCAAGTGCTTTATCCACTTAGAGTGTAGAATTCAAATAGCCTGGTAATGGAGATTTGATTCTTATTTTGTAGGTAAGGAGGCAAGCCTTACTAATGGTTATTGGCATGTGAAAGCTCAGCTCATTTGCTTTGAGGCACCACAAACTCCGTGGCGTGTAGCTCTTACTCCACAGGTCCCCTTGGGACCAGGCTGATGGTGGGAATTTACCTGAACATTCTTCTGCCTTGCTTGACTTCTGTACTTCGACCAGACCAGCTTTCCTCATTCACCACCTTCTCTCGAGCGTGATTCTGAAAGGTTGTGGATGAGATCACAACAAAGACGCCGAGAATGTTGGCCTCCGGAAGAGAAGAATTCAATCCAGGGCCAGGGACAAGGCTTGATCGCTCAGAGCTTTTGTATAATAAAGTTTTATTAAAGTATAAAGGAGATAGAGAAAGCTTCTGACATAGGCATCAGAAGGGGGTAGAAAGAATACCCCCTTGCTAGCATTAGCACTGGAGTTATATAGTCTCAAATTAGTTATTACAGTGAATCAAAAGAATGTCTGGAGGTTGTAAAGACCTCACCAGACCCATTCCCATGATTTACATTTTAAGATAACAGGATTAGCCAGAAGGTTTTTTTCCAGACTGTCTTCAAACAGGATACATTATTGTTATATAATCCTAAAGAATGTAGTAGAGAGAAAAATAAGTTTGTCCTTTCTTCCCCCTTGAGAATTCCAGACTCCTCTCTCCTTGGGGACCCCTAGACTTCTTATCAACCTGCCTAAGAGATGACTCTCTCAATTCTCTAATATGATGCCAGAACCTCAGCTCCTCTGTACACCAGGGAGACAGAGTTTTTATTTTTACTTTATTTATTTGGCTCTGCTGGGTGGCATATGGGGTCTTTGTTGTGGTAGGTGGGATTTAGTTCCCCTATCAAGGACTGAACCTGGGTCCCCTCCATTGGGAGAGTAGAGTCTTAACTACTGGACCACCATGGAAGTCTCTCAGAGACAGAGTTTTGGATGAAGTAGAAAAGAATAGGCTTTATTACTTTGCCAGGCTGAGGGGTACACAGTGGGCTGAGTGACCTCAAAAACCCATGTCCCAATTTGGAAAAGATAGTGAAAATTTTTACAATAATTGTTCAAAAAGGTTGTCATCAGCTCATGGACATTCTTATGGTTTGATAGTGGGAAGCAGTAGTCAGCATCAAACTTGAGGTCCACCTGGTCTGGGGTCTACATGCTTGTGGGCCACATACAATTATTAATTGTTAACTTGTACCATCTGGAGGGGGTTTCAGTAACTTCCAAATAGCTCAAAGATATTGCTGTGTGTATCCATTGATGCAGAAACTGGACCTTGCCTCACGTCTGCTTTTGACTGTTTGTTTCTCTCTGGTCTTGCACCCCCATACATGCATGTTTAGTTGCTCAGTTGTGTCAAACTGTTTATGACATTTTGGACTGTAGCCCACAGGCTCCTCTGCCCATGGGAGTTTTTTTAGGCAAGAATACTGGGGTGGATTGCCATTTCTTCCTCCAACAGACCTTCCCAACACAGGGATCAAACCTACTTCTCCTGTGTATCCTGCATTGCAGGTGAATTCTTTACCCACTGAGCTATTAGGGAAGCCCCTTGCACCCCCTCGTTTTCCTAATTAACAACTGCTCGAATCTGCTCATTGAAACTCAGGGAAAGTCATGGAGGCTGGACAAAGGCTGTTTCGTATAATTAAAGAAATGTGGGGCACAGGAAAGCTTTGTGCTTAGGAGCCCCACAAGGTCCTGCTTGGTATCAGTAAACTACTTGCACATGAGCGCTCATCTTAGGAGGAGGTGACCCAAGACATTAGCCCAGGAGGATATAATTACCAATTGCAAGACCCAGGGAAGGTAATAATACCACTTATTCAAGGTCACAAGTTTAGTTAGGGTGACAACTCACATATTAGCTCAAGTCTGGCTCGTTTTCAAAGACCTGATCTGAAGGCTAATAAATAACCTGAGGTCACAGCAACTAAGATAAAACTTGACAGATAACGTTACTGTATCATGACTCTGATAATGCCCACCCCACCCCCACTGCCTTCAACTCCAGAACAATTCTCTTATCAGATATTTAAGATATTGAGGCTCTCTGATCATCTCTTTTAAGAGTCAGCAGGATCTGGGAATCATGGGAGGAAGGAGTAAACCTTCCTGCCTGTTAGCTCATTTATGGCATCTCAGTTTTGTTTTTCTTAATTTTTATTTCTACATTTAGGGAAATGCTTTAAATATTGTGCCACAATGTAGGGGAGAGAGGGATATAGAAGGAGGACTATTAAAGGCAGGTATAGGAGAACAGTTGTGTTCTACCTGGGAAATACAGACTCTGTGAGATAAAACCTTTAGTTCCCTGCACTCTGGACTTTGTCTACAGGATGTACACAGCGTGGCCAGGCTTACCTTGCACTAAAAAGAAACAATGTGATTTTACACCAAAGAAATATATCTGATAAAATTTCAGATGCTGTAGGTTTTAGATTGAAATTACTTCAGGGTCCCTCCCAGCACCTTTTCAATCTCTCTCATAAGTGACAATACTACACTGCTTATAGGTGTGGCTGATTCTAGGCAAACTCTTTTTTTTTTTTTTTTTTAACTAAAAGAAGTTGAAAGAAGGACACAAGTCTGCCACAACAGGAGGAAAATCAGACAAACATTGAGAGAGCAAATAAGAGTTGGCTGATCTCACATTAATTTTTATTCTGATTGCACATCCTTATCTCTAAATTGTGTAATTATGTCTCTCAACTCAGACCATACAGGAGTCTATATCAGTGTCCTTTGACAAAGAGGAAAGGGGAGGTTGAAGCCAGAATTGCTTAACTTACTTTTCCAAAAATGTAGACGAGCATCTTCCAGAAGAAAGTACAGGCAGGGGATTGGGGGGCATTTTCTAGGCTCACCCTGCACTCTTCCAGCCCAGAGCCAGCTTTAGAGTCTGTATCAGCTCGTCTACATTGGAGAACGAGGAAGGAAGACTCCACATCCATTCAACCAGCACTTTGAAACATTTCCAGGTGTGTGTTTTTATTGTTGTTCTGTCACTCAGTCCTGTCTGACTCTTGGCGACCCTACAGACTGCAGCAGGCCAGGCTTCCTCATCCTTCACCGTCTCCCAGAGCTTGCTCAAAATCATGTCCATTGAGTCAGTGATGCCATCCAACCATCTCATCCTCTGTTGCTCCCTTCTCCTCCTGCCTTCAATCTTTCTCAGCATCAGGGTTGGCTCTTTATCTATAAGCCTACTTATTTAATGAGTTGGCTCTTCGCATCAGGTGGCCGAAGTATTGGAGCTTCAGCTTCAACAACAGTCCTTCCATGAATATTCAGGACTGATTTTCTTTAGGATTGACTGGTTTGATCTCCTTGCTGTCCAATGGACTCTGAAAAGTCTCCTCCAGCACCATATTTCAAAAGCATCAATTTTTCAGTGCTCAGCCTTCTTTATGGTCCAACTCTCACATCTATACATGCCTCCTGGGGAAACCATAGCTTTGACAATATGGACCTTTGTCAGCAGTGTCTCTGCTTTTGAATATGCCAAGTTGGCTATAGCTTTTCTTTCAAGGAGCAAGTATCTTTTAATTTTATTGCTCTAATCACCATCTGTAGTGATTTTTTCACCCAAGAAAATAAAGTCTCTCACTGTTTCTGTTTTCCCCCATGTATTTGCCATGAAGTGATGGGACCAGATGCCATGATCTTAGTTTTCTGAATGTTGAGTTTTTTTTTTTTTAATTAGTTTTGCCACACAATGATATGATATCGCCATGGGTTTACATATGCTCCCCCTCCAGAAACCCCCTCCCTCCTCCCTCCCTCCTCCCTCCCCCCGGGAAATCTCAATGCACCAGCCCCGAGCATCAATTCTGGGCTGGTGATTGATTACACATATGATAATTAACATGTTTCAATGCCATTCTCCCATATCATCCCACCCTTTCCCTCATCCACAGAGTCCACAAGTCTGTTCTATACATCTGCGTTCCTTTTGCTGTCTCCCATGCTGGGTTCTCGTTACCGTCTTTCTAAATTCCATATATATGTGTTAGTATACTGTATTGTTGTTTTTCCCTCTGGCCTACTTCACTCTGGATAATGGGCTCCAGTTCAGTCCACCTGAGTAGAACTGATCCAAATGAATTTTTTTTAATGCTGAGTAATATTCCATTGTGTATGTGTACCACAGCTTTTTTATCCATTCGTCAGTTGATGGGCATCTAGCTTGCTTCCATGTCCTGGCTATTGTAAACAATGCAGCGATGAACATTGGGGTACACGTGGCTCTTTCAATTCTGGTTTCCTCGGTGTATATGCCCAGCAGTGGGATTGCTGGGTGATATGTCTATTTGCAGTTTTTTAAGGAGCCTCCACACTGTTTTCCATAGTGGCTGTACTAGTTTGCATTCCCACCAATAGTGTAAGAGGGTTCCCTTTTCTCCACATCCTCTCCAGCATTTATTGCTTGTAGACTTTTGGATGGCAGCCATTCTGAGTGGTGTAAAGTGATATCTCATTGTGGTTTTGATTTGCATTTCTCTGATAATGAGTGATGTTGAGCATCTTTTCATGTGTTTGTTAAAAAGCAGGAATAGAAGGAACATACCTCAACATAGTAAAAGCTATATATGACAAACCCACAGCAAACATTATCCTCAATGGTGAAAAAATGAAAGCATTCCCCCTGAAGTCAGGAACAAGACAAGGGTGCCCACTCTCACCACTACTTTTCAACATAGTTTTGGAAGTCTTGGCCACAGCAATCAGAGCAGATAAAGAAATTAAAGGAATCCAGATTGGAAAAGAAGAAGTAAAATTCTCTCTCTTTGCAGATGACATGATCCTCTATATTGAAAACCCTAAAGACTCTACTAGAAAATTACTAGAGCTAATCAGTGAATATAGCGAAGTTTCAGGATACAAAATCAACACACAGAAATCCCTGGCATTCCTATGCACTAACAATGAGAAAACAGAAAGAGAAATTAAGGAAACAATTCCATTCACCATTGAAACAAAAAGAATAAAATACTTAGGAGTATTTCTACCTAAAGAAAAAAAAGGAATTCTCTTGCTTTTTTGATGATCCAATGGACTTGATTTTTTAATTTTAATGAATGTGGAAACAGGACAGGTTAAAGGACTTGATCGTGATCACATATTAAACATTTGATTGGAACCCAGGAATATCCAACTCCATAGCTTTAAGTTGTTACATGTTACTCTTACTTTTCCCTGGATCCTTGATCTGTATTCCTTGCTGACTAATGACTCTTGGTGAATTATTTGAGCACATGTCTTTCTTTATAATGCTGTGTGTGTGTGTGTGTGTGTGTGTGTGTGTGTGTGTGTGTGTGTGTTCATGCATGGGTGCTCAATCATGTCCAACTCTTTTCGGCCCCAAGGACTGCAGCCTGCCAGGCTCCTTTGTCCATGAGATTTCCTAGGCAAGAATACTGGAGCCGGTTGCTATTTCCTCCATCAGGGACTCTTCCTGAGAGCCCCTGATCTCTTCCAGAGATCAAACCCTCATCTCTTGCATCTCCTGCATTGGCAGGTGGATTCTTTTCTACTGTGCCACCTGGGAAGTCCTATACTGCTATACCTCCTCTTAATTTTATGCTTGAAGGGGCTGAGATTTTATAATTCAGTATATATGAAATATGTGAAAACATTCAGAGGAAAGAGAATATCAGAAAGTACAACAGAGAAAAGACATCAAAAGAAAGGCAATTATGTACACATTTTACCCTAACAGAGGGAGGACAGGAGAGGCCTGGAATGGATGAGGTGGACGGCTGGCCCATCAGGGAATGGCTGGTCCCCTCTGCAGCATACAGAAATCTTTGAGTTTCAGGATTTTCATCTCCTTTCTGGGAATGCTGATGTCCCTAATTTGCTTTATCTAGTCTTTGAAATGTGTGACCATATGCTGATTAGACTGATGTTTATATGACTTATGGGATCACTCTCATGTATTCATTTAAAGCCACCCCTCATAGACTACCCACTGGCAGGGTGAAGACCTAGTATCTCTATTCAACTGGGGCCCGCTCTGCCATGTTTATCCAGCTGGATTTGAAAACAAAGGGAAATTCCCCGCCCCGGGTGAGGTTGGCCAGCAAGCCAGGGCCTCCCAAGGCTCCAGGGTTCTTTTGTTTGCCCTGTCAGTGCCGCCAGGAGGTGGGGCCTCTTTCCCATTAGTGTTAATGGGGCCAATCACATGAATCCAGCACTCAGCAGTGTGTATCCTCTTGTGTTTTGATATCTTAATGCTCGAAATTGCATCTCTAGGGAAAGGCTTGCCTCCTCTTAAATGCTCCCAATTCCCATTAATGATAATGGAACAGAAAGAAACATGCCCACCATTGCTCAACAGTGCGGGGCAAAAGTGAAAAATGATTAGGTTTGGGGAGTGTCACTGGAAACCCGTAGGAACTGCAGGCATGGTCAGAAATGGCCCCTCTTTCATCATTTGTAGAGATGTAGGTGGACCTGGAGTCTGCCTTACAGAGTGAGTAAGTCAGAGAGAGAAAAGCAAATATCATATGTTAATGCCTATATGTGGAACGTAGAAAAATGGCACAGATGAAGCTATTTCCAAGGCAGGGATAGAGATGCAGACACAAGCATGGTGGGGGAAGAGGCGGACAGGATGAACTGAGAGATTAGGATCGATCAACATATATACCCTCTTAGGTGTAAAAGAGAGAGCTAGAGGGAACCTGCTGTCCAGCACAGGGAGCTCAGCTCGGTGCTCTGTGGTGAACTAGGGGTGGGAGGGAGGTCCCAGAGGGAGGGGATATATGTGCACATATGGCTGATTCACTTTGAAATTATCACAACATTGTAAAGCAATTATATTCCAATTAAAAATTAAATGGTTCCTGTTTCCAGACTTATTTAAGTATTTTCATTAGACACAGACATGTTTCTTAGAACCATCAACAGATTATAGGCACAGTGTCCTCTTCAAAAGAAGGTGGCATCCCTACATGTGAGCTGATACAGGCTCTGAAGAGCTCTCTGGGCCGCAAGAATGCAGTGCAAGCTAAGAAAGTGCCCGCCACTCCCCTGCCTGCACCTTCTCCTCGAAGATGCTCTTCAGTGTTTTAGGAAAAGCAGCACAAGCCATTCTGTCAGTATCTTAGATTTTTCTTTTCGTAGAGAAGGCACCAGTATGGATTCCTGTATGGGCTAAGGTTATAAAAGAGGCGTAATTATGCTGTTTAGAGATAAGACTGTGTGATCAGCCTACAAATTAATGTGAAATTCAACCAACCCTTTGTTGCTCTCTTTGGAGAAGGAGATGGCAACCCATCCCAGTATTCTTGCCTGGAAAATTCCATAGACAGAGGAGCCTGGCAGGCTACAGTCCATGGGGTTGCAAAAAGTCAGACATGACTGGGCATCTTTCACTTCACTTCACTTTGTTGTTCTCTTAACAAGTTGGGCTGATTTTTTTTGTCTCCTGGTGAACTAGCACTGTGTCTTTTCGGTAGCTTGCTGCAGTTAAAAAAAAAAAAAAGTTTGTTTAGAATCAGTCACATCTGTAAGCAGCATAGTATTGTCACTCATGGGAGACAGCAGAAAGGTGTTCAAAGAGACCGTGAAGTAATTTCAGTCTAAAGACCACAGTGCTGGAAATCCTATCAGACTTAGTCCTTTGGTATACATTCTCTGATGTTTTTGTGTGTTTATTTTTTAAATATAGTGCAAAACAGTGCTGGGAGAACTAATGTATTCTGTAATGAAAACCCGTGAGGGGCTATGTTCAACAGAGGGCACTGAAAGTGATTCACAGATGACCAAGGATGCTTCCTGGGGAGGAGAAAGTGAAGAGAAGAGAAGAGACAGCAGGGAGATGCAGAAAGGGACCATGATGAGCTTTGCCTACACTCTCCTTAGAGATGCTGGAGGATGGAGGAGCACATGTACTGTTGAGTTGGGTATGCACTACAGACCTTCTTCCCAGTGGCTCAGTCATGTCTGACTCTGTGTGACCCCCTGGGCAGCAGCACGCCAGGCCTCCCTGTCCATCACCAACTCCCAGAGTTTACCCAAACTCACGTCCATTGAGTCAGTGATACCATTCAACCATCTCATCCTCTGTCGTCCCCTTCTCCTCCCGCCTTCAGTCTTTCTCAGCATCAGGATCTTTTTAAATGAGTCAGGTCTTCGCATCAGGCCAACGTATTGGAGTTTCAGCTTCAACATGAACACCCAGGACTGATCTCCTTTAGGATGGACTGGTTGGATCTCCTTGCAGTCCAAGTGACCCTCAAGAGTCTTCCCCAACATCACAGGTCAAAAGCATCAGTTCTTCTTCAGTTCAGTTCAGTTGCTCAGTCGTGTCCTATTCTTCATGACCCCATGTACCACCACACCCCAGGCCTCCCTGTCCATCACCAACTCCCGGAGTCTACTCAAACGCATTTCCATGGAGTCAGTGATGCCATTCAGCCGTCTCACCCTTTGTCGTCCCCTTCTCCTCAGTTCTTAGAGGAGTTCAAAGTCAAAACCCCAGTAAGACTGGGGACATTCAGTCATGGAGAACAATGATCTATGTCTCTAATTACAATATAGGATGTTAGTTCTTGGGAGCAAAGATGCTTTAAATGGACATATTGAGACAGGTGGAAATACTAAAATACTCTATTACAGTGTTACTTGTGGAAAAGGTTACATCTCCAGGTGTGAGTTAAAGGATGAGTTTTAAGTTAAAAGCCCTATATAGTTAAGCAGAATGGTTTGGGGGAAGTATCCCAACCTTTGCCATCCCCCTCCTTTATACATGTGCATATGTTTGTGGGTGTGGGTGTAAGTGTGTGTCCGTGTGTGCACATACACACTCGCACTTGATCAATCAGCCTTGTTCCATGACTATTGTTTCAGAATCACTTACACAGGAAGGAATCAACAGGCCTTTAACAGTATTCCATTATTTAAGCATCACCTATTTCTCCATACTTACCAGCTTTCCAATTGGTCTGGTTTCCTTAAAAAAATGAAATAGTACCCTCTGATGTTACACGATTCTTGTTCCAATCTTACCATCAGCAAATGGCTGGCCTCAATATTGCAACTGTAGGGGCAGAATTCCCTACCTTTATATTTAGGACTTTATTTTTTTTAATTTATTTATTTTTTAATTGGAGGACAATTCTTTAATTACAGAATTTGTTGAGGTTGCTGTCAAACCTCAACATAAACCAGCCATAGGTACACATATATCCCCTCCCCTTTGAACCTCCCCCATTTCCCTGCCCATCCTACCCCACTAGGTTGATTCAGAGCCCCTGTTTGAGTTTCCTGAGCCATACAGCAAATTCTCGTTGACTATCTATTTCACATATAGTAATGTAAGTTTCCATGTTACTCTTTCCATACATCTCACCCTCTACTCCCCTTTCCCTATGTCTGTAATTCTATTCCCTAATCTGTTTATCCATTGTGGCCCTGTAAGTAAATTCTTTAGTACCATTTTTCTAGATTCCTTATATATGCAGTAGAATATGACTAATCTACCTTTAAAACTTTAACAGAGCAAAAAGACAATGATTCAATCCTTCATTTCATGACCCCTCAGAAATATGCACAATCTGTGGTTACTTTGAATAGTTTAACTATTACATATTAGGTAGAAGTTCTTCAAAAATGAGCAAATGCTAATTCTTTGATCTAATATATGCATTCTTGAGTTTGCAAGACATAGAAAATTGTGACAGTAATTGTTTTAGTAGAAACCTGTCTTATTTCAGCTCCATGTTAGATCAGACAGGATCACTTAACTGAATTTTTTTTTTTTAAATTTTTTTGCAAGTCACTGTTTCAGTCTCGATCAAGACTAGCCCTGAATTATAGCATATTTGTTCTTAACCCAGATGAATCTTTCTCTTGAAAATCAGAGCGTAGTTACTAGTGGCACCCATAGGTCCACTTTAAAGTCCTCTTATAATTTAATCCGTTATTTCAGCCTGACCATTTACTTTAAGTGATAGAGAAGATTACGACTAAGATCAGAGCCCTGATCATAAATCCATTATTCTTAACTGTGCTTACAAATGATGGTGTTTGACTACCCACTTAATAAATGACACCTGCGGAGGTCTGATTATTCCAGTGGCTATGAAGGGTAGAATGAGGGGCCCTTGACTGCCTCCAGTCTGTGAAATAATTAGTCACCATTGAATTCTTTCTTTGTAAAAGTTTCCCAGTTCAATATGGACTCTTTACCAGAGACACACAATTGTGTGTAATAGAGATACAGGAATCTCCTGGAGGTTGTACTTAGCTACCTGGAATAAATCAACCTTACTCATCCTTTTTTCAGCATCACTCCAAACTCCAGCAGAAAAGCCAGGTCTCACAGGCAAACACTTTCCAGATGCCATTCTGGAAGATAGGCTGGCACAGAAAACAGGATATTCATCTTTAAATTCCAAAGTCAAAGTGCTAGTCATTCAGTTGTATCCAACTGTTTGTGACCCCATGGACTGTAGCCTGCCAGGCTCTTCTGTCCACAGAATTCTTCAGGAAAGAATACTGGAATGGGAAGGCATTTGCTTTTCCAGGGCATTTTCCTGACCCACGAATTGAACCCAGGTCTCCCACATTGCAAGCAGATGCTTTACCATCTGAGCAACCAGGGTAGCCAGGGAACCTTTCAAAAGAAAGTCAAGACATCCATTTTGGGGGTTACCTGGCTAGAAATTAAATTCATCATGATTTTCTATAAATCACTCCATCTTTTCTTGACTTCCAGTGTGGAGAAGTGATGGATGATGCTTAGGAAGCCCTAAGATTTGATTAGCTTGTAGAGCTGGGTTATGAAAATCTTGAGGTGGGATAGAATCTAATGATTCTAACACAATGTGATCTGTTCAGTTCAATTCAGTCACTCGGTCATGTCTGACTCTTTGTGACCCCATGGACTGCAGCACGTCAGGCCTCCCTGTCCATCACCAACTCTGGAACTTACTCAAATTCATGTCCATCCAGTCAGTGATGCCATCCAACCATCTCATCCTCTGTCATCCACTTCTCTTGCCTTCTATCTTTACCAGCATCAGAGTCTGTTCAAATGAGTCAGTTCTTCGCATCAGGTGGCCAAAGTATTGGAGTTTCAGCTTCAGTATCAGGCCTTCCAATGAATATTCAGGACTGATTTCCTTTAGGATGGACTGGTTGGATCTCCTTGCAGTCCAAGGGACTCTCCAGAGTCTTCTCCAACACTGCAGTTCAAAAGCATCACTCCTTCGGCACTCAGCTTTCTTTATACTCCAACTCTCACATCCATACACGACTTGGGAAAAATCATAGCTTTGACTGGTCAGACCTTTGTTGGCAAAGTAATGTCTCTGTTTTTTAATATGCTGTCTACGTTGGTCATAGCTTTTCCTTCAAGGGACAAGCATCTTTTAATTTAATGGCTGCAGTCACCATCTGCAGTGATTTTGGAGCCCCAAATCATAGGAGTCCCTGTTTCCATTATCTCCTCATCAATTTGCCATGAAGTGATGGGACCAGATGCTATGATCTTAGTTTTCTGAATGTTGAGTTTTAAGCCAACTTTTTCTCTCTCCTCTTTCACTTTCATCAAGAGGCTCTTTAGTTCTTCGCTTTCTGCCATAAGGGTGGTGTCATCTGCATATCTGAGGTTATCAATATTTCTCCTGGCAATCTTGATTCCAGCTTGTGCTCCATCCAGCTCAGCATTTCTTATGATGTGCTCTGCATATAAGTTAAATAAGCAGGGTGACAATATACAGTCTTGACCTACTCCTTTCCCAATTTGAAAACAGTCCATTGTTCCATGTCTGGTTCTAACTGCTGCTTCTTGACCTGCATACAGATTTCTCAGGAGGCAGATAAGGTGGTCTGGTATTCCCATCTCTTCAAGAATTTTCCAGAGTTTGTTGTGATCCACAGTCAAAGGCTTTGACATAGTCAATGAAGCAGATGTAGGTGTTTTTCTGGTATTCTCTTGCTTTTTTTGATGATCCAATGAATTTTGCAATTTGATCTCTGGTTCCTCTGCCTTTTCTAAATCCAGCTTGAACATCTGGAAGTTCACAGTTTGTGTACTGTTGAAGCCTGACTTGGAGAATTTTGAGTATTACTTGCTAGCATGATAGCATCTATCAAATTTTCTCCTGAAACCGACTGTCCCCTTTGTTCTCTGTGAACAGTAGTCAAGTGTGCAGGAGAAAATGACAGTCAAAGATCTATCATTCTCTTTACTGGGGTTCCTGATTTGCAGGTGGACATGGCCTCAGAAAAGAGTCCCCAGGAGACTGTGACAGTGTAGGTGAAGCTTGCAACCCTAGACAGGGCTACTGTATGTCTGCATGTGTATAATGAAGCTCCTGTTGTAAATCACACTGTTCTTTGGTAATAAGAAGCCTTACATACCTTGGGCATTTTATTTCTACACTCAGAGCCATGCTGTGGGGCAGTGGTAAGAAGCTATGGCATAATTTTAAGCTAATGCACTCACACTGGCTTCCTGTCAGTGACACCATGCTCCTGATAGTCTTTAAACTGTATCCTTTCTAGGAAATGCTTGAGATTACAGGACGATTTAGATTACAGAGGAGGAGACATTGAACAGTCACTATCAAGATGCACTCAAAACGACATTTCAGAAAATTAGACATTGCAAAGGAGAACTTGCTAATTCACCTAATTCAGAACCAAGAATTCAGTCAAAACAGGCAAGTGGATAAGTTGTTGTTGTCAGCTGACTTTGTTTCTTGATGCACAGGTGCCTCTGAATACTTACCTTCCAGTTTTCTGCTTTAATCTAGAAAGAAGAAGCCCTGCTTGAATTGTATTTAAAGTGAGAACAATTAGCTTCTAAATAATATTCTGGAGGATTCATCTCTGAGCAGAACCCACAGTGGAGCTTGGAGGATCAATTCATGCTGCTCAAGCCCTCTGCTATTCAGGCTCTACTTTGTCAAGTCATAATTATTCTAGCCTAAGTTTAAGTTACTATATTTTATGTGTGCTTAGCCATTTAGTTGTGTCCAACTCTGTGATTCCCTGGACTGTAGCCCGACAGACTCCTCTGTCCATGGAATTCTCCAGGCAAGAATACAGGAGTGGGTTTCCATTTCCTTCTCCAGGGTTGCTTCTTGGCCCAGAGATAGAACCTGAATCTCCTGCAGGCAGATTCTTTACCATATGAGCCACCAGGGAAGCATTGGTCTCTTATAAATACTGGTTAGCATATATTATATATATATGTCATGGTAGGTATATATATTAGTCATGGTAGGTAGCCTAAAACTATGATTAACAAATGGTCCTGGAGTCTTGGTGCCTGAACCCAAGGCAGGCATATTTCTTGCTTTGATAACATCCACTGAGTGTCCACAAAACCTCCCAGGACAACTGTCCTCTAGACAGTAGCTTCATGGTGCAGGCAGATGAGGGTGCTACTTTCAGCCACAGCATCAAGAATAAGCAGCCTCCTTGTTCAACAGACATAAGAAGAAAAACATGCTCAAACTTTTCACTGCTTCTCTCACAGCTCTGTCCATTGGCTAGAACCAGTCCAAAACCTCCATCCCACTGCTAGAAGGTAGGGATGCTTCATCTTCCTGAGCCCCTAGAACCAGATTTGGGTGAGGGCTAGAAATTATTGTCATGATGCTTGTAATCCCAAAATGGATTTTAAGTCAAGATAGAAAGCCATCTCACTTTCAGCTTTTAATTTCTTTTCCTCATCTTAAACCACCCCTCAGATGCTACATTGCCACAAAGGAAGAAAGAGAAAGTACTGCATTTCCTTTTGTTTATGACAAACAGGAGGCCACAGTGGTTGGTGCTTCCAGGTCCTGATTTATTAGTTCAGCCACAGCTACTGCAGTAGCGCATCCTTCCAGAACACTCAGAGGCTCAGCAGGCCTTTGAAAGAATCCCAACTGGCTCCCATGCTGAATAGGAGAGAGGGGAGAAGTATTATCCCGGTACCCCTGGTTGAAATGGAAATCTGCTCAAAGCAAAACTAGAACTCTCATGGGGCTTGTCTTTAAAAAAGAACAGCAGGGCCCAGTGGTTCTGGTTGACATATGTTTAATCATTTAAAAAATTTTTTTCTGTCTCTACCATTTAGTCAGAAAGTCCATGGGTTTGAAGCAATAAGAGAAAAGATAAAAAAATTAAAAAAACCCTTGGAAAATGAAACTCAAAAAGACAGGTTAGGAATTTCTCCCAGATCAGGGCAGCCATGGTGTTTGTCAGCCCAGGATATTTTCCTTTATCTCCCCCTTGGTCCTGGAATATCATTTTCTAAAAGTCTATTAAATGACAATCCTGTAATATCTTACACTATCATTGTCCCCTGTCTCTCCTGACTCATCTGGTTATCCTCTCTGGAAAGGCATATCTAACACTTTCTATCTGCTTTTTCTATCTATAGGACATTCAAGGTCCTCTTTCAAAGCTGCCTGCTCCCCAAGGCTTTCTCTGTATCTGTTCTGTGCTGTGCAATTACCACATTATAAAAAACCATCCTTTTCTCTAGGAGCTCCTCTATGTGGCCAAGAACTTAATCACACGGTGACTTGTTCAATCAGTATTGCCACGTGTGTTAGTCACATCTTCCCAGGAGGTCAATTGGTCCTTGACACACCGTTTCTCTTTCAGACCCAGTAATACTAAGTTGATGTTGCGGTTGAGGTGTTCAATAGCTTTTGTCGGTTGGTTGCATAACAATACCCTGGCTCTTCAAATTGGACAATGTGACATTTCTGAGGCTTGTGTGTTATATGTGAAATGCTCTCTGGCCATCCGTGATGGTGTGGTCCTACCCATCCATTTCCAAACAACGTGGCTAAGTCCACATCAGAGGTCACAGGCAAAACACGCCTTATGCTGTCCTTGTCCCTGCTCGTGTTGGGATCCCACTATATTGCTGTCTCTGGGGCACAGGAGAGGTCTGAGAGCTGGATTACCATTTTCAGGTTTTCAGTCCTTCTTAAAATACAGTTATATTTCCATGCTCCCTTGCCACGTGGTTTTGCCTCCCAGTAGAACAGGCAGAAAGTATCCCTGTATTGTTCATTTTGGGTTCATAGCATTTGCTTTGGCCAATAAAGCAGTAGCAGACACATCGTGTGTGAAAGACTTAATATTCTTTGCAGTTAGTTTAGCTGCTTTTGTGCCCCTGTTTGTTTTATGAAGAACTTGTCTGTGTTGTTTATCTGGTCTCAAAATTATGAAAACACATGCAGCAGACTTGAATGTGATCTAAGGGTCCAATTCAGGCCCCCCGAATCAGGTTAGCCCAATCAAGATTCACCAAACCACAGCTAATCTTTAGAGAACAGAAATCAGCATCTGTTGTTTTAAGCCACTGAGATGCTGGGGGGATTGTTGCTACACAGCATTCTCACAGTGACAGTCTTATGAAAGGATAGACCTCCAGGTGAAAGGTGAGACCTCCGGGGTCCAGAGTCCTCAAAGATAACTGATAGAAAAGGCATAGTTGCTGGCTTGGGGGAAGGAATAGAGAAGATACTGGAAGAAAACAGTATCCTCACTGGAGGGAACCCAGACAATGATCGACAGAATGTGGACCCTGAGAACGACCAGGTGGGTGCCTGCCCAGTGGCACTGGCTCATCAGGTGACACACCTTCCTTATTTGCAGACCCTGGCTGCCCAGCACAGTGGTAAACCATGCCATTTTTCATACACCCTAATGTGATCTAAGGTTGCAGTGTGATGGCTAAGAGGGTGAATCCTAGAGCCCAACTCTCTGGGTTCTGTTCCTGGTTCTGACACTCTTCTGACTTTGGAGAGTTATTTGGCCTCTTTGTGTCTCAGTTTTCTTATCTGAGAAATGGGCTAGTAATAGTGTCTTCCTCTTAAAATCACCGAGAAGATTAAATGTATGTTTTAATGTGTATAAAGTACCTAGAAAAGGATCAAGAGTTTAGTAAGTACTCAGTAAGTGTTAGCTTTTATTATCATTGTTATTGTTTCACCAAAATTGAGGGCACAGAAAGCCCACTGCACCCTGCTGAGTATCCTGTGGGGAATTCAAGTGGCTATAAGACATGGTGACTGCCCTAAACAAATGTGTAATCTGAAATGGGCACTAATACTCTACAAGTGCTCACTCATTGGGGTACCCAGTGTTCAGTGAGAGAGGAACACCCACATGCATTGTGTCCATACTGAAATCTCATTTGATCTGGCCCTGAGACAAGTCTGGGCAATAAAATATATTTGTAATAGAGGTATAAACAAACATTCTCATAAATGTGAATGTAGAATGGAGAGAATTACAGATGTGTGGAGAAGACAGAAGGCTTTCTACAGAAGAGATGATATTGAGGTTGGATCAAAGGATGCCCTCACAGAGAAAAATCAAGGATAAGGGAATTCCAATCAGAAGAAACTTGTAGAAAATTAGGGAATGAAGTTGTTTCAGACCCAGGGGAGCTGATAAAGTATAATAATATAATCATTCTTGGCATCATCTTATTTTATTCTGTGTTGAAATTTCCTTTTTGATAAGTGAAAGAATTACACTTCAGAGAGGGAGAGGAACATAGAAAACCTCACACAATGCATTTTGGAGTTGGCTGGGAATTCAAAGTCTTTCTGATCCCAAAGCTCCTGTTTTGTTACATAATCTTTTGTCGAGGATGTCAGTAGAAGGTAGAGAAGAAATTTCAATTTAGGGTCACATTTGGAGGATTTTGAAAGTCAAGCAAATACGTTTGATCAATATTTGGTGGTTGACTTGGGGCCCTAAAAGATTTCTTGTAGAGGAGAGATAGCACCCTAACTGTGCTTCCTTTGATAGACTAACTCATTTTATGTGTGGTGGGCTAAGTAGCTGGAGAAGCCACTTCAGAAGCATCAGCATTGGTCTAGGTGCCAGGTCACTGGTTATATGTAGAGTCAAGGTAGGAGGAATGGATTCCATTTTATTCAGCTGACTAGGAATAACTTTGGGATAATGCTATTAATATATTTGTTCTGAATTTCCCCTATTTAAAAAATAATTTATCTATTTTAATTGGATGCTAATTACAATATTGTGGTGGTTTTTGCCATACATTAACATGAGTCACGGGTGGACATGTGTCCCACCATCCTGAACCCCCTTCCCCACCCCATCCTTCTGGACTATCCCAGAGCACCAGCTGTGAGTGCCCTGCTTCGTGCATCAAATTGCCTCTGGTCGTCTATTTTACATATGGTAATATACATGTTTCAACACTATAGAAAGATGATGACGACCCTATATGCCAGACAGCAAAAGAGACACAGATATAAAGAACAGACTTTTGGACTACACTGGAGAAGGCAAGGGTGGGATGATACGAGAGAATAGCCCTACTTTTTTAACATCATAATTTTTAACAACTTTTTATTTGGAAACTTATAAAAAAAGCCACAACAATTAGTGCAACTAACATGCAGATTTATCTGTTCTTAACATTTGAATTATTTATTTGTATTTTTTCTCTCTAAATAGACACATACATATACATATACATAAATACATTTTTTGTAAACCATTAACAAGTAGGTAGCATGCATTATTGGGCTTCCCAAGTGGCTCAGTAGTAAAGAATCCACCTGCCAAGCAGGAAAGGGGGATTCAGTCCCTGGGTCGGGAAAATCCCCTGGAGAAGGAGTTGACAACCCACTCCTGTATTCTTGCCTGGGATATCCCACGACAGAGGAGCCTGGCAGGTTACAGTCTATGGTGTCTCAAAGAGTCAGACACGACTGAGCATGCACACAGCATACATTATGGATTTTTACCCTGAGATTCTTCAGTGTATATTTCCTAAGGATAGGAAAGTTTTTAAATAATCACAGTCACCTGTAAACCTCAGGATATGTATGGCACTGTTTTCCTTCTAGTGCAAGATCCAGTCTAGGATCACACATTTCACTTAACAGTCATATCTTTTTAGTTTTCTTTCATCTGGAACTCTTTCTCAGCCTGTCTTCCAAGTATGACATTGAATAGTACAACTTCCTCTTTTTAGTTGAATGTTCCTCATTTGGAAATTTCCCAGAGTTCCTCATGCCCAGTTTGAGTTCTGTATTCTTAGCTTGTCAAGATTCACATCAGAAGCATAGTATGTCCACTGGCCACTCACTGGTGATGATGATTTCGATCACCCAAAGTATTATCCAAGGTTTTCCTTCTAGGGGTTGTCCAGTTCCTTTACAGTACAGTTAATATGCTTCACAGTTTGCCAAAGACATTTAAGACCATGTGTTGCTCCTCATCAAAATTTCTCCATGAATTTAACACCCTTTGATGACTCTTGCCTGATTCTATCTTTGCTAAAATGGCTCCAAGATAATGATTTCCCAACTCCAGTTGATCAGCTGCATCTTTCAGCCAGTGCTCACATGTTTAAGCAAGAGCCTTCCTTCTCATTTGTTTATTTATTGGTTGGCCTAGCTATTTTTGGTATGGACTCAGGGATAACCTTCCTTAAATATTATGATGCTCCTTCAAATTACTCCTTTGTCTTTATGATATAACCCCAAAGTGTTTCTTTTTTTCTTTTAAATGGTTAAAAACATGTCAGCTTTAACTAACAACCCTTGGACAGACTGTTGTCTATAATCATATTCCAGAAACTCACATGCTCATTAAGGGATCATATCCAGATCTACTGCCTTCATGAATTCTTTGTTGAAGCAACTAAATTATGATACTGATTTTTCCTGAAAATTATTCACTTTATCTTCTCAATCATACAGAGTTCATCTAAAAGTCTTTCACTTTAGAAATGGCCTTGGGTGATTCAGAATTTTAGCCTCAATGTCTGGCCACTTTGGCCAGACTGTTTGGGTTCTTCTGCAGTGCTTGCTCTACTTCTGGGCCCAGGTCTTTCTGTTTTGAGATCAATGGATGGTTAAGCTGAAATGTTACCAGGCAACAGAGAGCATGACTCACAAACTCAGACAAGAATATATTCTGACCATGGTGCTTTTTTGGGAAAAGAGAAGCTGGGGTTAGAAGTGAAAGAAGTTTCAGAGCGCATGGCAGTCTCTTGTTATCTCTGAGACCTTGGTTCAAGGTGTCCCCTTAGAGATATGAGTTGGAACATATGCTCTTCCAGCTCATCCTCTGTAGAGGAAATGAGAAACAATTAAGGAAATTATGAGTCACCAAAGTACCCTTTATTTGCAAAACACTAGGATATGAATGGGGCTTTCCAGGTGGTGCTAGTGGTAAAGAACCTGGTTGCCAATGCAGGGAGATGTAAGAGACATGAGTTCAATCCCTGGGTTGGGAAGATCCCCTGAAGGTGGGCATGGCAACTCACTTCAGTATTCTTGCCTGGAAAATCCCATGGAGAGAGGAGCCTGGCTAGAGCCCGTAGTCAGACATGACTGAAGCAACTTAGCACAGGATATGGTTATGGAAGGCAAACATCCAAACTTGTAGGAAGTGGGCATGGTTGGTGTCTTACTTCAATCCTCTACACTAGGATGATACATTCATGCCCAGTTGCCATGAGTTTTGGAAACCAAAGGTTCACAGCTGCCCCTTTCTCTAGAAAATGCCCTAAGTCAGTGGGAGCTTCCATGTCTAGGACCTGAGGCTCATCTCCTTAAACTCAGGATAGTCTGAAGCCAATGACTGATGGATTCAGGGGTGCAGAAGGTTGATCATCTGTGCTAAATTGGGACCAACTCTATGGTACAATTCCTGTTCTGAAGAGGCCTGTGGGACCGGGCAGGGATGGACTCTAAAGGAGTCCATGGTCTTGCTCAGGTAGTTTTCTTTTCATATCTGCTTCCTTCTCTCTCAAAACAACTCTCAATAAATCATGTGTCTTGGGATGCAAATTCCTGTCCCAGACACTGCATCTGGGCAACTTGACCTAAATAACCTAACCAAATATGGGGACCATTTTGAGTTATAAATCATCTCATATGTAAGTGATTTTGAAAGTAGACAGAAATGTATCCATTTGACCTAAATCATTTGAAAAAATGGAAAAAAATTAAAGCCATCTCATAATATCCTAGTAATAATATACTATTTTACAAGCATCATCGTCTCCCAGAAATACTGACTGGTAATCTCAAAGTCATCTTTGAGTCTTTCCCCTCTTACCTGCCTCTAATGAGATGCCATCCTCTGATTTCAGAATTGCTAGCTTCTACAGCCCCCTCAACACTGCCAGTCGAGAACTTCACAAGTGCTCTCTGACATGTTCTTTCCACTGGCATTTGGCCTCCCCACCTCCCCTTCTCCACTCCTGAGTACATTCATGACACAGGTTACCCTGCCCCCCTGCCCAGGCAAGGCTTGCATTGGTCTAAGTTGGTCTCTCCATTTTCTTCCCAGGCCCACTGGTCGACCAGGCACCAGTTGCCCTCTATATATTTATATATTCCAGAAGTGCATTCTAAGGACCTCTGTATAGTCTCACCTTTCTTGCTTTTGAACTTGCATTTCTTTCACTCAAAACATTTTATCCTCATCATCTCTGCTTATTGCCATGCTGTCTATGAAGATCCAGTTAAAACACTTCTTCCTCCATAAGCCTTTCCAAGATCTCCTGAATCAAAAGCAATGTCTCTTTCTCCTGCAGTCTTTCAGCCTTTTATTTGTTTCTTTAGCAAGTCACTTTCTGCCTGTCTTTTTATTACCTGTGAATGCATCTCACTTCTCTGTACCTTTGGAAAATAAGTGTATCTTACCCTTTTCCTGTTCGCATCTCTTCGGTCCCTCCCCCTTCTGATCTTTTCAGCTCAGCCAGCTTGCCTACATTCTGCCTGGTCCGTAAAACAGTTGCAGAAAATACTGTCTGCCCTAGGTAATGCCCAACCATTTCTCATAGACACACTTCACCCTCTGACTTGAATTTCAGGCTTTGTATCTACCCTGTTTTTTCCTGCTTCTTCCCCTTCTAACTGTAGTGACCATTTGTCCCTTCTGAAATTTCATGTTTGGCTTATAGTTTGGCTTTGGGCTAATATTCCCTGCAGCCTTGAGTGAGAGTTGGTTTCCTAAAGCACATACCTATGGAGGATTCAATGCACATGTGTTCTGGAGCCCATGGGAATGACTGGCCTGTTGCTTTCCACATGCACTCAGGTGTGATTCCTGGAGTCACAAAGAACCAAGAAGCTGGATCACAGGACGTTTTACAACAAATTAGAGGGAGACATTCACCCAATGAGTGGAAACCATCTCACTCAAATTTGAGTCATTATCTTTTAACCAATGTTTGGTAAATTCAAGTCCTGGTTCATACCTTTAGCTTTCTTCCCTTCCCCCAAGCTCAGGACACTTTCAGTTTCTCTTGGAGAATCATGGCAGCCATGATCAGGATTCCAAAGGAGTCAAAATGAGAGATTTTTTGCAGAGGTGGAGGGGGTTCCAGTTTGCTTTGGTGTCAGTGGACACAACTGGACCTAGATGATGTTTTGCTGTTTGGTTGGAAGATGTCCATGCAATTCTCTGTTTCTTGTTTAATAGCTTTTAATACCATTTCCATATTGTCTGAAGTGACCTCTAAATGGAGCTTTCCAAGTGAATGTGTGTTATCAGTTGCAAAGCACTGAGATGTTAGTTGTAGCTCTTTTAGCAATTGGAATTTCAAGACCAGAAAAGGAAGTTCATTTGGCTGTCCCTTTTTTTTTTAAATTGAGAAGCTCTGAACTCTGGCACTTAATTGTTCTCATAATTACAGGAAGAGAGATGGGAATTAAACCAAAATTCAAGCAATTACATGTGCAAGGGCAAAAGAGTCTATTATATTAAAATGTAGAGTCCATTTCCATTTCACTTAAGGTGGTTGTTTAGAAAAGGACTTGAGATGCATGCATGAGGTGGGGGCAGGGCCTAAATACTTAGATCTTGATTTCAAAGCCTCCTGAGTGTGTTTTTTATTCTTTTAGCTCCAAATAGGTGTCTTAGATGAAAGTATCATACATTAGATATGATGTATTTTTCTGGCTCTAGAGAAAGACAAAGATTTTCCCTAAAGGGTTTCTATATTTGTGATGTATTTATTTATTAGATACTTATACTTTAGATACACTTATCAGAAATCTGAAAATGTCCCTTCATTCCCTGAATGCCAGCAAAGCTATGTCTACTTAGAACCAGCCAACACAAAGGACAGATTTGTAACTGATGAAATCTCAGTAGCATTTGGGAATATAAAAATAGAGAAAACACTTCTCTCAATTGAAAGAGACCTACTTTTCTCACTCCTATTGGGATAAAGTTCTGTTTGTTGATTTGTTCATTTATTCATACGACCACAGGCAGCTCTTCCAGAACTATAATATAGCTTTGGCCCCATCACCAGCCACAGCCGTGAGCATGTTTGGTAGGATACGGTACATCTCTGTGGTCCCTAGCTCTTGCACATGCTGACTTTCCTGAGGGGTGAGTTTTCAGTGAGGCATGGACTAGAAGAACTCCCTACCAGGACAGGCATGAGGCACAAAGCAATATGATGCTTGGAAGCACGGCCTAGGCCAGGGGTCTGTCGATTCTTTTCTGTAAAGGGCCAGAGATTATGTATTTTAGGCTTTGGGGCCATACAGTCCCTGTCATAGCTATTCAGCTCTGCTGTTGTAATCTCTACAGCAGCGATAGACCTTCCATAAATGAATAAGCACTGCCTGCCTTACACTAAAGCATTTTTTCTGAACAACAAAATTTGAATTTCATACAATTTTCAGGTATCATGAAATATTGTTCATTTTTAAAATTTTATTTTTATAAAATTTAAAAATGTGAAAATCATTCTTAGCCCACATACAGCAACATGGTGGCAGGCTGCATTTGGCATGTGACTTAGTTTGCCAATCTCTGGCCTAGTTGATCCTCAAAATGTCCGGAATCTAGGGTGTGAGGACCCTGGCCCTGCTTGGAATTCTCTGCAGATGGCTTCCTCCAGCCAAGAGAAAAGGGCTTGCCTTCTGCAGGTAAATCTGTGTCTTCCAGAGGTATATGTGTCTCACAGACAGATGGAGTTTTCACTGTGCATCACCCTGCTGGAAGTGGTTGCTTCTTCCTGCAAGAATTGGATCTTTTCTGACAAGGGTTGCTTTGCCCAGACTCCAGGCAGTAGGTTCAGCCCACAACCCTCATTCCTAGCTCAGATGGCTCCACCTTTGTGTGTTGCTTTGACTCCTTTCATCTGGTTTCATCTAGAGAGCAGGCTGCTTGTGCCTGCGGACAGCAACCCTTAGGAATACTCTTTGGCTTAGTTAAGACTTTCTGAGGCTGACCTCCATGGTGTTTAAAGTTGCTGTGATTGGCTGCTAGTGTGGACATCCTTGGGTGAGCATGGTGAAACACCCCTTCCCCACACCGAGCTTTCTGCTGCAGACATCAATATGTTCCCCCATCCCTATCTGATAATCAATATTAGGGGTTACTGCAAACACAAATATTCCCTGGGTGGATAATTAAAATGAATCTGTTCCCTGCTAAAGACTGTCTTTTATCATAAACTTCTCATGGTTTTTATCTCATCAGTGAAGTTCTTGGGTCAGACCAAGGGGACAGAAAATGATCAGTCCCTGATTAGGACAGAAATAATGGGAAGGGCAAAAGGCTGAATAATTTTCCTGAAGTGACAGAGTAGTTCATGGCTGAGTTTGAATGAGATTCCCAGGTGCAAAATTCTGAAGCTCTGTCCGTCCTTTGAGTACATATGTAATCTCTATTTTCTACAGAAATCTATATACATACTATGGATTTAAATGCCTGTATTTGCAGGTAAAGCACTTGCATGCCAGGACTGTGAAATGGGCTGAAGATTACAAAATACTAACCAGGAAAAAAATAATATCTGGTTTCAGAGAGAACTGATAACCCATAGTAGCAAATAACATGGTACTACAGATGAATAATGAACCACGTGCAATCTTAATAGAAATAGAGTAGTTTATGTATAAGGCAGGGGAGATTCAATTCAGAATTTTAAGAGCCTTTAGTTCAGTTCAATTCAACCAAAAAACCTGATGAAGAGTTGAAATAGACATCAAAATCATCTATTAGAGTGTATGGCCATTCAAGACTTGAGAATAAAGCCTTAGAAGAAAATTAAAACATTCACTTGCTCAAATAATTCCAGTGAAATCAAGAAAAGAAAAAAATTAAAAAATAGAAAATTAATGTATAAATACATGAAATATATAATATTTAATAAGCACCATAATATCTATAAGAAATCAGAAAAGGACATGAGCTATAATTTATAGCAGAAAAACAAATGTCAAAAGATTGAGAAGATGAAAATCAGAACAAATTGAAATGAAAAAGCACTTGTACTAAGTTGGTAAAGATTAAAAATAATACAGTTTATTAAAACCATAATGAGACAGCTTGACATACCTATCAGAATGGCTAAAAAAAACCCACTAAAATAAAATTATATAAAAAATGCTGGTGAGGATGAGGAGAAACTGGATCATTCATACACTATTGATGAACATGTAAAATGGTACAGCCACCCTGGAAAATAGTTTGGCAGTTTCTCATAACTATATATATATATATATATATATATATATATATATATATATAAAACTGTCATCTGACCCAGAAATAGCACTCTCAGAGACATTTATCTCAGAGCAATGAAAGTGTTATGTTCACACAAAAACATGAACAGAAATGTTCTCAGTAGCTTTATTTATGATAGCCCCAAATTGAAAACAATCCCAAATGTCCTTCAGCAAGTGAATGGTTAAACCAAACTGTGCTAAATTATTACCATGGATCCTTACTCAGCAATACACAGGAACAAACAATTGGTACATGCAAAAAAACTGGATGTTTCAATGCCATTCTCCCATATCATCCCACCCTTGCCCTCTCCCATAGAGTCAAAAGACGGTTCTATACATCTGCATTTCTTTTGCTGTCTCGCATACAGGGTTCTCGTTACCATCTTTCTAAATTCCATATATATGCGTTAGTATACTATTAATTATCATATGTGAAATCAATCGCCAGCCCAGGTTTGATGCTCAGGGCTGGTGCACGGGGAGGACCCAGAGGGAGGGAGTCGGGAGGGAGTCGGGAGGGAGGGGGGGGGGGGGGGTTGGTTCTGGAGGGGGGACACATGTGTACCCATGGCAGATTCATGTCAATGTATGGCAAAACCAACATGATAATGTAAAGAAAAAAATAAAATAAAGTAATTATTGATAAAAAAAAACTGGATGATTTTCTTACTCATGGGAAAAAGGCAAATGTAAAATGTTACACACTGTATGATTTCATATACATAACATTCTTGAAGTGACAAGGTATAGAAATGGCGAACAGGTTAGTGGTTGCCTGGAAATAGGAGTGGGTTGGGACAGGAAGAAGGTATGTCTCACTGTAAAAGAGCAGTATTAGGAATCCTTGTGGTGGAAACATTCTGTAGCTTGTCTGTATCAATGTCAATGTCCTGGTTGTGATACTTTGCTAAAATTTTGCAAGATCATTGCAAAATTGTGGTAAATTGGGTAAAATGTTCATGGGATTATTTCTTACAATTGTACACAAATCTGTAATCATCTCAAAATTTAAAAAAAGGTTAATAAGAAATATGACTCTGAGTTAGAAAAAATGTCAAGTTGCTTATATACTAGGAATAGTCCAATTGTCATATTTGGGTAAATTCTGGAATATTTTAGCAGCATGAAAATCTCAAGTTTTTCCTTTTGTGATAAAGGGATGCTTTCATACTTCTTCCATCGTGTATACAGAGGGTCATTGTTGAATGGAAAAAAGTCAAGGGTAGACAGGCTGTATGGGATTAGCATCTACTACTGACAAATGAAGGAGACTTCAGTCACTCAGTCATGTCTGACTCTTTGTGACCCCATGGACTGCAGCACATCAGGTTTCCCTGTCCATCATCAACTCCGGAGCTTGCTCAAACTCATGGCCATCAAGTCACTGATGCCATCCAACCATCTCATCCTCTGTCATCCCTTTCCCTTCCTGCCTTCGATCTTTCCCAGCATCAGAGTCTATTTTAAGGAGTCAGTTCTTAGCATCAGGTGGCCAAAGTATTGGAGTTTCAGCTTCAGCATCAGTCCTTCCAATGAATATTCAGGACTGATTTCCTTTAGGACGGACTGGTTGGATCTCTTTGCAGTCCAAGAGACTCACAAGAGTCTTCTCCAACACCACGTTTCAAAAGTATCAATTCTTCGGCGCTCAGCTTTCTTTATAGTCCAACTCTCACATCCATACATGACTAATGGAAAAACCATAGCCTTGATTAGATGGACCTTTGTTGGCAAAGTAAAGTCTCTGCTTTTTAATATGCTGTATAAGTTGGTCATAATTTTTCTTCCAAGGAGAAACATACTTCAGTTTCATGGCTGAAGTCACCATCTGCAGTGATATTGGAGCCCAAGAAAATAAAGTCTGTCACTGTTTCCATTTTTTTCCCATCTATATTCCATGAAGTGATATGCCATGATCTTAGCTTTTTGAATGTTGAATTTTAATCCAGGTTTTTTGCTCTCCTCTTTGACTTTTATCAAGAAGCTCTTTAGTTCTTCTTTGTTTCCTGCCATAAGGAAGGTGTCATCTGCATATCTGAGGTTATTGATATTTCTCCCTACAATCTTGATTCCAGCTTGTGCTTTATCCAGGACAGAAATGGTATGGACCTAACAGAAGCAGAAGATAATAAGAAGAGGTGGCAAGAATACACAGAAGAATTATACAAAAAAGACCTTCATGACCCAGAAAACCATGATAGTGTGATTACTCACCTAGAGCCAGACATCCTGGAATCCAAAGTCAAGTGGGTCTTAGGAAGAATCACTATGAACAAAGCTAGTGGAGGTAATGGAATTCCAGTTGAGCTGTTTCAAATCCTAAAAGATGATACTGTTAAAGTGTTGCACTGAATATGCCAGCAAATTCAGAAAACTCAGCAGTGGCCACGGGACTGGAAAAGGTCAGTTTTCATTCCAATCCCAAAGAAAGGCAATGCCAAAGAATGTTCAAACTACCACACAACTGCACTCAAATCACGTACTAGCAAAGTAATGCTCAAAATTCCCCAAGCCAGGCTTCAGCAGTATGTGAACTCTGAACTTCCAGATGTTCAAGCTGGACTTAGAAAAGGCAGAGGAACCAGAAATCAAATTGCCAACATCTGCTGGATCCTTGAAAAAACAAGAGAATTCCAGAAAAGCATCTACTTCTGCTTTATTGACTACACTAAAGCTTTTGACTGTGGAAAATTCTGAAAGAGATGGGACTACCTGAGCAGCTGACCTGCCTCTTGAGAAACCTGTATGCAGGTCAGGAAACAACAGTTAGAACTGGACATGGAACAGCAGACTGGTTTTAGATTGGGAAAGGAGAACATCAGGCCTATTGTCACCCTGCTTATTTAATTTATGTGCAGAGTAAATCATGTGAAATGAAGGAGACTTAATCCTGAGCTTAGTTATTTGAGGGGAATATTTTCTGAGTGACAGGAAATGGCTATTGTGTTTTCAGAGTTGTCATGTGGCAAAAGGCAATGTCAGGAAAGATGTCTTAAGATCTGAATTGTGAGACTTAAAACATCCATACTAAGAACAGCTGGGAAATCTGAAGTTAACTCAAAATAATATCTGTATCTGAGGGTTAAAGCAAAACCCTCCAAGAAGGGAGTGAAGTAAAACATCCCCTTACAGAGCAAGTCATTTGTAAAACAGTGAGCTCTTTTGTTTAATTACACAATCCCAATATATAAATGAATATAAGGAACCTTTTGTTCAGTGAGGTATATTTCCTAATTTTAACCTCTCTTACTAGCAATGATATCAGCATTCTGATCAAATTAAACAGCTAGAGTTGAGATTATAGATGTCAGTTATGGTTTAACATGAACTCTGCTCTCTGATTTGTTTCTATACTTTTTTTGTGTTATAAAATCATGAAAATCTTAATTCAGTAAATTTAACCGTTGCAAATAATTACAAAATCATAGGCTCTGTTGTTTTGTTTTCTAAGAGCTTGTCTTGCAGCCTGGAGATATTCTTAATTGAACTTGGAGACTGAGAAAGTTGTTTTGGGTACCACATTAAATCCCTAAACTCTTTAACAACTACTCTCTGAAGCTCTATTTTCTTTTTCAATTTTGGAAAGTTTAAAATATTTAGAAGGATGCAGAGAGCAATATAAAAGACTGTCATGTCCATTACTGTGACTTAACACATGTTAATATTTCATCTTTCTTTCTTAAGATTCATCTCAATACTTATACACATAGCATGACGGATACTTGAAGTCTTTTGTTGAGCTCCAACTCCAAAAGCAACCAGTAGATTTCTTTGTATTGTTGCTGTTATCTATAGTGTATTTTCAGTAAATAACACATCTATGTAACATGTAGAACTACAATGCATAGTTTCTAAGCTTTAACAGGCATCATAACCCACTTCAGGTCTTGCTCGATATTACCCTCAAGAGATTCTGATTGAGTAGATCTGAAATGGAATTCAAGAAATTGTATTTCTAGTAAGTTCTCAGGAAATGCTGATGTTGCTGTTCCAGGTACCATATGTTAAGAACCACTCATATATATTAATTCTTACTTAAAAAATATTTTATGTAACACTATCACTTGTTTTAATTCAAAATTGTGTTCCCATGGTTCGCATGACTCCCAAATGACTCATATCTATATCTATAAGCACACTTCATTGATATTAATTAGAATGATTGTGTATCCATTTCTCTATTGTTGGTTATGCCTATTTCCCCAAATTTTTGCTATTTTAATTAAAACTGCAATGAACATTCTTCTACATATCTCCTACTATAAATATACTAAGAAGCAAAATGGTTCAATATTAGCAATGTTCAGTTTTGAATTTTCTAGATATTGTCAAATGGGTCTTTGAGGCAGTAGTTCCAGCTTGCAAACCCATCTGTAGTTTATAAGGGCTCTTAATTTCCCTCATCCTCACTGACCTTTGATTTTGTTACACCTTTTTTTTTGCATAAATGATTAAAGTTATTGATGGCCCATTAATGTTTTAATTTGCATTTCCTAAATTTTCCAATATGATGGAACATATTTTAATGTTTAGTGGTTATTCAAGTTTCTACTTGTATAAATTACATGTTCAAATATTTTGCCTTTATTTTCCACATAATTTTATTATTGATTTTAAATGAGCTCTTTATGTATCTTCTTTACTAATTCTTAAAGATGTATATACAATTAATATTTTATTCTTCTAAAATCCTAATAAGAAAAAAAACATAACTTTTTAAAATGACAAAATAATATATACGTCACAAAAGAACATGTACAAAAGGCTAATAAGAGCATGAAAAGATGCTCATCATCATTAGTCATCAGGGAAATTAGAGCACATGGAGATAACTATAAACCTATGAGGATGCCTAAAATTAAAAAGACCACCAATATCAAGTGTTGGAACAGATCAAGAACCACAGAAATTCTCATATGTTGCTAATCAGAATGCAAATTGATAAAACTACTTTGGGCAATCATTTGAAACTTTTAATTAAAGTCAAACATGCATATACTCACTGATCCAGCGATTCTACTCCTAGATTTATGCCCCCCCCAAATAAGGGCACATGTCTAAACTGTATACACAAATGTTCGTGACAGCATGTCCATCGGTGGGAGATGGATAAGTCAGTTAGGGTTTACTTATGTAATAAAATACAGTCATAGTAAAAGGAGTAATTTACTGACATATATTTTTATGAATCTCAGGGACATGCTGCTGCTGCTGCTAAGTCGCTTCAGTTGTAATGCTGAATAAAAGAAGGCAGGCACAGAAGAACACATACTGTATGATTCCTTTTATTAAAAGTTGAAGAATCATCAAGATAATGACTATGTTGGAGTGTTGAGGGTGTTGAATAAGCAAAGGCCTTAGGGAACTTTCATAGCTGCTGGAAATATTCTGTATCTCAACCTGAGTGGTGGTTACCAGGTAGCATGCATAAGTCAAATTCCTGGAATTGCTTAAGATTTGTCTTTGGCTATATAAGAATCATTCCTTAATAATATAAATTTAAAAAAAACTTAAAATTTCTAAAGCTCTCATTTTATTGAGGTGTGACTTGTAGGGGAAGAGAATTTCTTTATGGGGGAAATAAATGGCAACTTGCTTTCATAAATTAGAGAAATTAGTGTTTGATAAGGAGTGCTGCATTTTTAAGATAATCATCATAGGAATCAGAAACTATGCTTTAATGTAGTTTCTTCCAAAGAAACAGGGCAAAAAAATGAGAAAGCAAAAAAAAAATTGGCAAGAATAAAGAAAGATTCACAAGTCTGTTCTCTACTTCTGGGTCTCTATTCCTGCCCTGTACATAGGTTCATTTCTACCATTTTTCTAGATTCCATATATATGCATTAATATATGATATTTGCTTTTCTCTTTCTGACTTACTCTTTATGACAGATTCTAGGTTCATCCACATCCCTAGAAATGACCCAATTTCATTCCTTTTTATGGTTGTGTAATATTCCACTGATATATATATATATATATATATATATATATATATATATACACACTCTATCTTCTTTATCCATTTATCTGTCAATGGACATTTAGGTTGTTTCCATGTCCTGGCTATTATATATAATGGTACAATGAACATTGGGGTGCATGTGTCTTTTTAAATATTTCAATAAATTGGTTAAACAAACAAAAATATATGTATATAAAGAAAGATGAACAGGATAAATTTAATATTTCACTTGTTACCTTAGGTGATATTGGGGTGAATTCTTTGAAAAAACAGAAGATTAAATTTGTTTAAAAAATATAGTCTTACTTTATTTATAGGATATTAAAAAATGGGAGCAGAAACATTTCTAGCAAATAAAATAAGAGATAAAGAGGTGAAAGAAACAAAAAGAGATAGTATGCAATAGGAAAAAGATACAATTTGTGAAGAAAACACCAGTCTTACACTTAGATTCACTAGACAACAAAGCAAGTTGTATACATATGTAAGTTACTGCCTTTCTATTTTAACATATTAAAACTATTTGTACATATTTTAAAATATATAAATGTATGAGAATTGAAAGCATTAACTTACAATGAATGAAGCTAATAGCTTATTTTACACTTTTTCATACAATTTTTAACATCATTTATTAGCTTGATTGGGCTTCCCCAGGTGGCATTACTGGTAAAGAACCTGTCTGCCAGTGCAGGAGAGATAAGAGAGGCGGATTCAACCCCTGGGTCAGGAAGATCCAGATCCAGTGCAGGAGGGCACGGCAACCCACTCCAGTATTCTTGCCCAGAGAATATCATGGACAGAAGAGCCTGGTGGGCCATAGTCAATGGGGTTGCAAAGAATCGGGCACAACTTTAGTGATTCAGCACACTGGTTTGATTTATGAAAAAAATGAAGCCGAAATACTTTTAGGCTGAACTTATTTTGATTAAAAATTACACTGTTACTTCATAGGACTAGCTATAGAATTAGACTGCAAAAATGTCTATAAGGTCATTTTGCGATAGGAAATAACTTCTCAAACCTGAAGGAAAACTTGCTGGGTTTCCACAGGGATGTCTGCAAAGTCCCTCTCTTTGCAGGGGGCGGGGGACTCCAGACAGTCCCCCTTTGCATCCAGGTCACTGGAGGCCCCCTGCCAGCACCGCCGCCCACCAGCCCCCTCACCAAGCCCACATTTCACATGGAGAACACAGGGACATAGACTCTGGAAGTAGCGAGGATGACCTTGATTCCTGTTGTTTGAGCTCCTCTGGCTCCAGGGGAGAAATGAAAGTCTCTGTTTGGGCAAGTTTGGCTCTTAAGGATCATAGAGCTAGACTGTCTTAAAAGATGAGAGATTCCAGGGTAGAGGAGCCAGATGGGTTGAGGCTGAAGCCTTCTCAGACTGCCACGAATGTGCTTGAACCATTACTGCGAAGACTCCCTCTCTGAGGGGCGGACTCCAGGGGTCCCCCATGGTCAAGGCTGTATGCAGATGAGCCTGGACACAGCCCTTCTCCTCCTTGGCATCAATGCCTAGACAGGATGGAGACCAGCACTGAGGGCAATAGAGTGAAGCTGAGGAAGCTGTAGGAAATATGGTGAAACTCATCAACACAGCTCAGAGTCAGATTCAATTTAATTAAACAAAATGACAGTGAATTCATACTCTGTAATTATTATTTCAATTTTTGTTTTTTTAGTTTAAAGTGACTGAGTAAGGGTTTTTGTCTTTCCCTGCACATTTGCTTTTATATACTGTTTTCAGTGTGATTAGCACCAGCTCAAAAATCCACCTGGTGCTAATAGAGCCTGATTTGTAGTTGCATCTTAAGCATTTTTTATCTTGCCACTTGCATCATCAAATTTACATTTCAAATTTTGCTTTTAATCTCTGATCCCTTTATGGCTTAAATAGCAATTGTTTAATCCCAACAACAAAAAATGTATTAAAAAGAAATTAGGTAAGAACCACATTGGGCTTCCCTGGTGGCGGAGATGGGAAAGAATCTGCTTGCTATGAAGGAGACCTGGTTTTGATTCCTGGGTTGGGAAGATCCCCTGGAAAAGGGCATGGCAAACCCCTCCAGTATTGTTGCCTGGAGAATCCCCATGGACAGAGGAGCCTAGCAGGCTACTGAGAGACTAAGACCATAGAGCACAGCAAGAACTACATTAAATACATAATGAATACAAAATTCTGCATAATATATTTCTACTCTGATGGGTCACATTATACTAGACCAATATCCCTGCATCTTATTTGTATTTAATGGAGCAGGTGTCCTTGTCCTGTGAATTTGAACTTACTTGTTCGGTTTTAAGTAGATGGTCATGAACAGGCCTGAAGTTACAAAAGGTCAGTGCAGAATGGCCAGCTTTCAGACACTTCTATACAAAATCCAAATACATAGGGAGCCTTTGCAAACTCAGGCTACACTTTAATTAAACTGAGACAACAGGACAGCTTTTGTTCGGAGTCTTGCACAAAAATGTGTTGCCATAAGCATAAATTAAAATATTAATAAATCCTTAGTATATTTAGTGTATTTTAATATATGTAGTTTTCTTTAACCATTTTAAAATGAATTAAAATATTTGAAAAGGAAGATTTGAAGTAGAAAATTGGGAACCTCAGAAATGCCTCTACAGGTTCTCAGATGTTTGGAGAAGTAAGTAGGAAACTGTTGACCTGGAGGACACATCCAATTCTCTGACACTTAGAATCTATATTTTAAAATTTGCATTTTTATTCAGTCTCATAAAATGCTAAGTCTCTGGTTGACCTACTCCAAACTCAAGCATCACCCAGAGTAGAAGTCCATGTTGGGTCAGTTCCCACTCTTTGTAGCTGAATGTAGTGGCATGAACATTTTAGGGAACATACTACACCTATAGAATTGGATGACTCTGCATGGGTTCTCTTAGGAAAAGTCATCTTAGGAATCACATTGAGAAAATAAGACTTCCTCATTTAGTATGCTCAAGCAATTTTTCCCTCATAGAAAATTAGCATTGGTACATCCCTGAATTATTAAAATATTGAAGATTTTGGTCAATATTTTGCCATTCATAGTGTATTCATTCATTCATATAGACATTGTTTGGCAATGTGTTTAAAGGCAAAATTCTCAAAGAGAAGATGGAAATTATGTCAAGAGAACATCTTTCCTGTTTTAAAAATAGCTTTATTGAGATATGATTGACATGCAATAAACCACACATATTGAAATTTGAAGTTTTGACATGTTATGATGTATTGTTCTTTTCATGTATGCATATCATCTTTGTCTTTGTTCCACTTATACATAATATATCTTTTATTCTGGATACTTTTAACATTTTCTTTTTATCACTGATTTTGTGTACTTTGATTATAATATACCTTAATATCATTTACATCTTGTTTATTGTGCTTGGGTTCTTTAAACTACTTGCATCTGCAGGTTTTCACTAAATTTGGACAATTTTCAGCTATTCCTGCTTAACTATTTCTGTCTCTTCCTTTCTCCTCTCTCTGGGCATGTTCCTTGCATATATATTAGGCCATTTGAAGAATGCCCTACGGCTCATTCCTTGATGGTCTGCTTTATTACTGTTCTCTTTTATTCTCTGTTTCATTCTGCATCACTTCTATATCTACAAGTCTAAGTTTACTAATTTTGTTCTACATATCTGATTTGCCTTTAATGCCATCCAATGTAATCAGTCTTCTCCTCAGACATTGTAGCTTTCATCACTAGATGTTTCTTCACACATATGCACTGACCAAAACTTAGCTAAAAACTCAAGTAAAACCTTCTACTTCTTGAGTTCTTTCTATATTCAGTTCTCTCCTCTCTGGTCCTCTGTCCAATGAAATTTTATTGCATTGATTGCCCAAGGCTCCCATCTCTGCTTTCACAACTCATAGAGTCTATTGATCTCATCCTGTGTACCCCCTCCAGTCAGCATGGAGGGAAACTCTCCAGGCAGCTATCTAGGAAAATTGTAGGGCTGGTCACATTTGTTTCCTATATTTTGTGGAAAGTGAAAGAAAGTGAAAGTCGCTTAGTCATGTCCAACCTTTGTGACCTCATGGATTGTAGTCTGCTGGGCTCCTCTGTACATAGAGTTCTCCAGGCCAAAATAATGGAGTAGGTAGCCGTTCCTTTCTCCAGGGGATCTTCCTAACCCAGGGATCAAACTTGGGTCTCCCGCATTGCAGGCGGATTCTTTACCCGCTGAGCCACTAGAGAAGTTCATTTTTTTGTGGATCCCTGTCCTTTATTTCCTAATACTCAGATTCTTGACATATGTTTAATATGTTTTGTCTGTTTTCTGGTGGTTTCATGTAGTAGGATAAATCTGGTTCTCATTACTCCGTCTTGAGTAGCAATGGAAGTAAAAATCATTCAATTTTAATCTCCTTCCAGGGAGGCCAGATTTGGATATGTGGCCCTAACTTCAACTTGTGAGATAGTGAAATTTGTGTGTTTGAAACCTTCTTATTGGAGAGAATGATTATGCAAAGTGGCTCCATGTGTGAAAAACTTTTATTATTAAAAACAATCATATAAATATTTCAACATACAACACATACATGCATGCACATGGACATGTTTGGGAGAATCATTAAAAGAGAACCTATAATTCTTCATCCTTCCACTCCTTTACAAGATGCCTTTACAGCTCCTACAACCAGCAGGAGTCTGTGTCCCCACTTCTTGAATTACAATTAGATTTCTTATCTGTTAGGACAATAGAATGTGGCACAGGGACAATGAAGCAAATTCTGCACCTAGGCTTTGAGAGACCTTGCACAATTCTGCTCTCTCTAGGAGCCCTGCATGAGCGAGAGGCCTGATTGGCTTGCTGGAAGGTGAGGCTGAGGCTGGCTAGACCAGGGAGTCTTCAGGATCAAACTGAGTGTATGTGCATGAGTGAGCGCATGTGATCAGATATCCCTGAAAAATCAGCAGAAATATCTAAACTGACCCAGAGACTGTGAACTAACTGATGCTATCTAAGCCACTATATTTTGGAGTTAAAACCAGACATGGAACAATGGACTGGTTCCAAATTGGAAAAGAGTATTTCAAGGCTGTCTATCGTCACCTTGGTTATTTAACTTATATGCAGACTACATCATACAAAATACTGGACTGGATGAAGCACAAGCTGAAATCAAGATTTCCAGGAGAAATATCAATAACCTCAGACATACAAATAACACAACCCTTACAGCAGAAAGCAAAGAGGAACTAAAGAGCCTCTTGATGAAAGTAAAAGAGGAGAATGTAAAAACTGGCTTAAAACTCAACATTCAAAGACTGAAAATATGGCATCCAGTCCCATCACTTCATGGCATATAGATGGGAAAACAGTGGAAATAGTGACAGACTTTTTTTCTAGGCTCCAAAATCACTGCAGATGGTGACTGCAGCCATGAAATTAAAAGATGCTTGTTCCTTGGAAGAAAAGCTATGGCCAACCTAGACAGCATATTAAAAAGCAGAGACATTACTTTACCAACAATGGTCTGTTTAGTCAGAGTGATGGATTTTCCAGTAGTCATGTATGGATGTGAGAGTTGGACCATAAAAATGGCTGAACGCTGAAGAACTGTTGCTTCTGAACTGTGATGTTGGAGAAGACTCTTGACAGTCCCTTGAACTGCAAAATAAAACCAGTTAATCCTAAAGAAATTCAGCCCTGAATATTCATTGGAAGGACTCAAGCTGAAGCTGAAACTCCAATACTTTGGCCATCTGACTCCTTAGAAAAGACCTTGATTCTGGGAAAGACTGAAGGCAGGATGAGAAGGGTACAACAGAGGATGAGATGGTTGGATAGCATCACCAACTCAAACTCACCAACATGAGTTTGAGCAAGCTCCGGGAAATGATGAAGAACAGGGAAGCCTGGTGTACCACAGTCCATGAGATGCAAAGAGTCAGACATGACTGAGTGACTAAACAACAATATTTTGGAGTGGTTCATTATACATCAATGGCTAAGTGATGCAGTGTATTTATAAATAGATATTTACATTACTGGATTCCAATCAACTTTAGTCATTAAGTGCCTCTGTCCAGGTAGTTAGTATAGCATAGCCACACTATTTTGGTTTAATTCAAAATCTTTAATATAGTGATGAATTTTCACCACCTTGAATAAAATTTTAAGTGCTTTCTCTAACGCAAACTAATGCCCTTTTAAAGTGATGTGTAAGGATTCTGAACATGTTTTTATTTTTTTTTTTACTATCTACATTATAGGTGCAGTTTGCCTAAAAATAAATTTGATATATGAGGATAATGATAGCTAAAGAGTTCCTTTAAATTTTTCTCATTTTTCATAAAAATTTGCCTTTAACTTCTGCCTTCCAGCTGCAGTTTCTTTGCTTTAAAATTTTTTACATTCTGGTTTTGTTATAAATACTTTGCTTTAGAAAGATATAAAATTTAATGTGCACAAATTGCTCAGAAACATATCTGTTCAGAAGCTGTAGTAGTTCAAGGGCAAAGTTGAAAAATTCTTGGCAAAAATATGAAATCACTGGGTTGATGGTATGTGCTGGATCATGGACTGGGGTCTGCCAACATGTCTTCCATCTATGAAAATCCTTTCCAAGGAGAATGACCTTGGCAACCACAGAGAATAAACTTTGTTTGCACACCTGGAAAGCAGGTGGGTTTTGTGCAAGAAGGTTGCTTTATCAAATGTTTAATTGAACAGAACATTTGGGATGAGACCAATTTTTTTTTCTTTTTTGGTTAGAGAAAACTATGCCTCATCAACTGATCTACTATTTTTAGAAAATAAAACAGCAAGAAAGAATTTGCTGATAGGATTTCCTTGGCATTTTTTAAAACCCATAAAAAAGATAACAGTTACCCTTCAGATGGTGTGGCCTGAGAAGGAATGAGGGAGGTGTCTGTCTGGAGTGCTGGAGATATTACAGATCTTGATCTTGGGATGGTGGCTATGAAAGTGCATACATGGGTGTGACTCAACTGAGACTTAAGACCTTTACTATCTGCCTGTTATTCTCAAAGAAACATCTTTTTTTAAAGAGGTGAGTTCAAGACAGTAGGGTGTGTTGATTCTGGAAATGTATTTGAATATTCACAGGGTACCTACTACATTTTGTGTTTTAAAAATTATTCATTTATTTGATCTTATTGGTCTTAATTTTGACATGCAGAGTCTTCGAACTTTGTTCCTACACATGGGACCTTTTTTGGTTGTGGCATGCAGGAGCTTCGTTACAGCATGTGGGATCTAGTTCCCCCACCAGGGACAGAACCCAGGCCCCCTACATTTGGAGCATGGAGTCTTAGCCACTGGATCACCAGGGAAGTCCCACGTTGTGGGCTTTTAAAAACGTTGTCGTTTAGAAAGGTAACGTCAAATGACTATTATGTGTGTAGTTAGTAAGGGTGCTAAAATCAAGCAAGCTGCTTTGAAAGTTGAGAAATACAGTTTTAGTAAGAAATGAAAGAATGTATTAAATGATAAAATCCTAACTGGTTATATTTAGACAGTAGCAGGAAATATATAAGAGCTAAAATGATGAGTAAGTTCATCTTCATAGGGAATCATGAAGGAAAATTTGGGATTCAGGAATTATTGCTTAATGTTTGAGGTTGACACCATATAGGACACTTATGTTTTCCAGCTAAATATTCCCTTTTGCCATGATCAGAGGCAATACAAAGAGTCTATACAAAGGGCCAGTCAACTATGTCCTAAAGACTAAACTCAGGATGCACTTCTGTCCATCCCAAATTCTTACATTAAATCCTAACCCTCAAAGGTAATGTCATTAAGAGATAGATCTTTGGGAAGCAATGAGGTCATCAAGCAGAGCCCTCATGAATGAGGTTAGTGCTTTAATAAACAAATCTCCAGGGAGACCCCTTGGCCCCTCCATCACAGTTGTACACAGCTAGAACCAGGAAGACAGATGCAACCATGCTGGCACCTTGACCTCAGATTTACAGCCTGCAGAACTGTGAGAAATACTTTTATTTTTTTATCTCTCTAAACATTTTTCTCATTTTTCATAAAAAATTGCCATTAAATTCCTGACTTCCAGCTGCAGTTTCTTTGCTTTAAAAATTTTTATATTCAGGTTTTGTTATAAATACTTCACTTTAAGAAGATAAAAAATTTAATATGCACAAATTGCTCAGAAAGGTATCTATTCAGAAGCTGCAGTGGTTTGAGGGAAAACTGGAAAACGCTTGCCAAAGCTATGATGATCTTAAGCCTCAATTCATTTATACACATGCATGCACTTTTGTAACCACGATTCCCAGATCAAGTTTTATAACACTTCCAGCCTCTAGAACTATGAGGAACATTTATCTGTTATTTATAAGCTACTCAGTCTGTGATATTTCATAAGGTGGCACAAAGGGACTGAGACCCCACTTGTCCATGCATACAGGCATGCTCAGTCGGTCCAACCCTTTGCGACCCCTTGGACTGTAGCTCACCACTCAACTCTGTCCATGGGATTCTCCAGGCAAGAATACTGGAGTGGGTTGCCACTTGCCTCCTGCAGGGGATCTTCCCAACCCAGGGATTGAACCTGTGTCTCCTGCATTGGCAGGTAGATTCTTTACCACCAAGTCACCTGGGAAGACCTAAAATAGTTACTCTGGTCTTTTATTTAAAATTTTTGCTGAACTCTGTCTATAAGAAGAATCACTCATAATTACCGCCTTCTATAATTTTTATTGTTCATAGATAGTAAAATGCAGTGTATTATGTTCACACTGTGATGCAGGCACTTACATGGGATTAAAATTGCCTCATTAATATCTTTCTTTGTATTTCTGACAGCAATTCTGTGATGTAAATGTCAGTTTCCTGTCTTAGCATACTAAAAAATTGTGTATTAGAAAAGATAAATAGCTAATAACTTTCCTAAGCTTTTCTGCCTAGTGAAAGTTGTTCAGTCGTGTCTGACTCTTTGCAACCCCATGGACTATACAGTCCATGGAGTTCTCCAGGTCAGAATACTGGAGTGGGGAGTCTTTCCCTTCTCCAGGGGATCTTCTCAACCCAGGGATTGAACCCAGGTTTCCCGTATTGCAAGCCCTTCTTCAGTCTAAGAAGTGGTTAAATCTAACCTTGAACACATGTTGCCTCATCCCAACCCATTTCTAGCACATCATGATGATCCACTTCAGATTTTCAAAGCAAGACACCTTAGACCTGGAGGAAATGAGTTGGGAAATTCTGTCTAGTCGCTAACACCAGTGTTATTCAATAAAGTGTAACACATTGGACTATGAAACCAAGATTTCAGAAAATATGCCAAAGGTGAGATACTTTCTGAGTCTCTTGTCAGAGCCTTGGAATTGGGTTTCTCTGGAAGGGAACTGATATTTCCCTAATCAATTACCCTGGCAATCAATCACCCAGGTAAAGCCTTTTATTCTCCCTTTCTATGGTGTGTCAAATGTGTAAGAAATAAGAACACATTCTCTTTTAATCATAAGTTCATGAAAGGATTAATGTGCACCCAGGCCTTTTATTTTTGCTTTGTGTAAACTTCTTTGTTTTCTACATGGAAGTGGATCATTTTGTTTTGAGTAACATTCATTTCTCTGATCTTCTCTTCCTCTGACAGAAATGTTGGGACAGTCTGAATGACACTGGGTAGCATGGAATCACAGAGAGAATGGGAGGAGAGACTTCAGGTTCATTTAGGGCAATACCAACCTGGCTCTTGGAGGGATGGAGGGGTGTATGAAGCTTTAGGAAGCTCCCAGGCCTCCTGTCCTCTCAGGGAGATTGGCCTTTGGCTTCTCTGCAGGGGTCAGACCTATAGTGATGGCCCAGCACACGGCTTTTCCACACTGTTGAGGCAGAGAAACTCCCCTAACTGCCTACACAGAACCTCATTTTATTGTTTTCTAAATAAAGGAAACTTTATTATTAACTTTTTACTAATTTGAAAGACTTTCATAACCTAACCACACCAATTCAGGGTCTGGTTAAGCTCAATCCCTTTCTACTATTTGTTGTACTCTGTACCTGTTAATGTTGGGGAAACAGTGAAAACTTAGGGAGGTGGATTGTTTTTTATTTCTGAGGACTGCTGCACCAAATGACCATAAACTTGGTGGCTTAGAGCTATAGAAATGTATTTTTTCACAGTCCTGAAGGCTGGAAGTAGGAGGTCGAGGTGTTGGCTGGGCTGTGCCCTGGCAGGACTTCTAGGAGAGATTCCATTCCTTGGCCCTTTCTAATTTCTAGTGCTGTCAGCATTCCTTGGTTTGAGACCACATCACTCAGGTCTGAGTGACTGTTTCTCAGACTTCCAGGGGTAGCCTCAACCAGCAGTGGGGGCTGGTATTATAGTAGAAAGTTATTCTAAGAGGATTTCTGGGAAAAGAGAAAACCACAAGATGGTACATGAGAAAGGCAAGGAGCAGGAACATAAAGGCTTTGAGTGCCCATTCACAGTGCCATGAAAACCCCCCAGAAGTATCCAGGGCACCTTTTGAAGTGAAAGGAGTCTCTTCCCCAAAACACCCCAGCAGGTGGATGGTCTCAGGCCATGATAGTCCTCATGGCCTTACTTGTAAGCCAATGGGTTACAATTCATGAAGTAAGCCAAAGAAATACTGCTGACTGGGGACAGAGGATGATTTCGACGTAATGCAAATTTCACCTTTGATTCAACTAAAATATGTTGAATACATCAAATTGTTACTATTATCAGAGAAAGGCAGCTTATATTTGAAATAATGCAGCTTAATTTTTCATTTATCTATGTAATTCGTTATGTGTCACTGGATCAACTATACACATCCATTTTGAAAAAAAAAAAAATGTAATTTTACAATTGAGAGCAGTAGGCTTGGAGAACACAGGCATCTCGTGTTGGTATTAATCCAGGATTGTCAAATGCAAAAACTGAATGGTAATGCTTTGGGGAAATTGAAACAGAAAGAAGCCACTCTTTTTGTAAAATTTAAGGGTGAAAAGGCAGTTTGAATACAGAATTGACCCTGGCAAATAATTTGGCAAGATGTATTGGCTTCTTCCAGGCGTGAAGTTTGCAGGCAGATTAAATGTAACAGACAGGAAATGGGCAGGAAGCAGATGCAAAGCATGACAATGCGGTCTTTTGTTGGACTAACACCATGAAGTTATTTTTTATGTTTACATGTCATAATGGAAGAAAAAGTGATGCAAGTTGGCAGTAGAATATGCCAATATTACCAGTCTCAAAAATGTCAACCGTAGTTAGCAAACAGCAATTCAGTAACAGATCTCATGAATGCTATTTATATGGAAAATAAGAGAGAATTTGAAAATATATTGTGTAATGTAAATCTGTGTTGCTAAATTAACCAAAGCATAGAAGAATCCTAAAACTGGTACTTATAGGGACTTACCTGATAGTCCAGTAGTTAAAACTTCTTCCAATGCAGTGGGGGGTGGTGTACATTCAACCCCTGATTAGGGAACTGAGATCTCACATGCCTCGTGGTCAAAAAACCAAAACATGAAACAGTGGCAATATTGTAATAAATTTAATAAAGATTTTAAAAATGCCTACCTCAAAAAAATCTTTTAAAAATAAAATAAAATTGGTACTTATATTAAAAAAGTATACAAGTCAATGTGTGGCATTGTATGTAAATAGCCAGGGAATGTTGTTTGTATTTGGAGGGGGCGATAATCGGGAAATACCTTGCTGGTTCTGGATGTGAGAATTATACTCCCATAGCCACCCTTACACCTTGGAAGAAAAGTTATGACCAACCTAGACAGCATATTGAAAAGCAGAGACATTACTTTGTCAACAAAGGTCCATCTAGTCAAAGCTATGGTTTTTGCAGTAGTATGGATGGATGTGAGAGTTTGAGTATAAAGAAAGCTGAGCACCGAAGACTTGATGCTTTTGAACTGTGGTGTTGGAGAAGATTCTTGAGAATCCCCTGGACTGCAAGGAGATCTGATCAGTCCATCCTAAAGGAAATCAGTCCTGAATATTCATTGAAAGGACTTATATTGAAGCTGAAACTCCAATACTTTGGCCACCTGATGCGATGAGCTGACTCACTTGAAAAGACCCTGATTCCGGGAAAGATTGAAGGCACGAGGAGAAAGGGACGACAGAGGATGAGATGGTTAGATGGCATCACTGACTCAGTGAACATGAATTTGAGTAAGCTCCAGGATTGGTGATAGACAGGGAGGCCTGGCATGCTGGAGTCCATTGGGTCACAAAGAGTCAGACATGACTGAGCAACTGAACTGAACTGACTGAGCCACCCTTGGCACAGTTTATGCAAGCATTCTTTCTCAACTTGGGTGTGGCTCTAATTGTAAAGAATGCACCTGCAATGCAGTAGACCTGAATCTATCCTTGGGTCAGGAAGATCCCCTGGAGAAGGGAATCGCAACCCATTCTACTATTCTTGCCTGGAAATTTCCATGGGCAGAGGAATCTGGCTGGTTATAGTCCATGGGGTCCGAAAGTGTCCAACATGACTGAGTGACTAACACTTTCAATTCACTTCACCCACCCTTGGCAGAATTCATGCAAGCATTCCTCATCAACCTAGGTGACAGGAATTCAGAGTACAAGGGGAGGGTTGGATAAAAGTGTTAACATTTATTGATCAACTATTATTGCAAACATGCTAAGAATTTTCAGGTATAATATTTAACTTACTTTTCTCAATATTAATAATTAGGGATAGTTACAGCATATTTTACTTGATCAAAATATAAGGAGAAGAGAGAAGAAAAACTTGAACGAGGTCAGACAGTCAATAAATAAATTTGAGTCTTTTTGGCTTTATGGATCCTTTCAATAACATGATACTTATTACCTCTGAAAGCAATAGGACACTTGCGAGTTGAGTAAGTGAATAAGATTTTAATTTGATATGACTGGTCACTTACAAATAGTCTTAAACTGCTCTCCTACAAACTCTGTAAGGTGATAAACATGCAAGGACTTCCTTACTCTTAGCTGGCTATTAGCACATCACTCTTTGTGTCATCACTGATCAGTTAAATCACTGGTATCTATGTTATTAATTATGCAACCTTAGCAGTAAAATTTTGTCATCGTATATTGAGTTGGCTCAAGCTGTAACATCTTACCAAAAAACCCAAATGAACTTTTGGCCAACCCAATACTTAAACTTACATGTGTATAATATAAGTATAATTACATATTTTAAATGTTATGACCTACTACAATAAGGTAGATTGTACATTACAAAGCTCAAACAAACCAGAAATATAAAAACTGAAAAAAGGTGATATAAATATTTTAAGCCATTATTTTATATTTGTTCTGCTGTTTTATTATGTATTGCTGTTATTATCATTATGTATTATTTGTTTTCTTTATGAATAGTGCACACATTAAAATATTTCTAGTAACAGTGAGATTGAATATTATTCATAATTTTTTTCAATCTTTGGCTTAAAGTTTGTAATACCATAATTATAAAGTTTTAGCCTAAATTCTGTATATTGTTTTATTTATACAGTTATATCTTTGAATCCCTTTTGAAGTATGCCATCAATATCCACAACAAATGAGCAAACTGCATATTATGCTTCAGTGAATTATCACAAAGTAAACATACCCAGGTCGCGAAACAGAACAATCCCATATCCCACACACTACTTTTCTGACCCTTTGAGTAACTAATAGTGTTTTCAACCTTTATATAGAGGTATTACAACACATTCTCATTAGTGAGTGGTTTCTTTCATTCAGCTTTAAACTTATCTGATTCCTACAATTTGTTGCAAGAAATGATAGCTCATTTTTCTTAATTGATAGGCAATGCTTGCTTATATGGATATGCCGTGACATGCTTAGTTGCTCAATTGTGTCCAGCTCTTAGTGCCTCTTTGGACTGTAGCCCGCCAGACTCCTCTGTCCATGGATTTTTCAGGCTAGAATACTGGAGTGGGTTGCCATTTTCCTCTTCCAGGGGATCATCCTAACCTAACCAGGGGAATCAAACCTGCATCTCCTTTGTCTCCTGTAAGGCAGGTAGATTCTTTACCTTCTGAGCCATTGGGGCCCTAAATGGATATAATTCAAATTATTTACTCATTTTAATATCAATAGGCATTTGGCTCACTTCAAATTTGGGATAGTTGCAAACAATGCTGCTACCATTTTTTAACCTATCTTTTGTGGCACATACATCTACATTTCTATTGAGTTCTAGGAGTATGATCATTGGGTTATACAGTAAATATAGGTTGAATTTTGTAAGAAATTGCCAAACAGGTTTCCCAAGTGGTTTTATCATTTTACATTTCCACCAGCAATATGTTAAAGATCTAGTTATTCCATGTATATACCAACACTTGACATTGTCATTCTGGATAATTTTAGGCAATCTGGTATGTGTGTATGTAATAATAAATATTTTTATATGGTTTAAATTTGTATTTCTATAACGACTAATGAAGCTGTGTACTTTTCCATATGCTTAATGACCCTTTGCATAGTCGCTCTTTAAGAAATAACCATGCCAAAATTTTATCCATTTTTTCATTGGATTATTTGTTTATTTAGTTGATTTGTAACAAGGTTTATATTTTTTAAATGTAAGATCTTTTGTGGATACAAGTTATTTATTTTTGTGAAAATCTTTACACATCCTCTGGCTTGCCTTTTTATTCTCTTAATTGTGTGTTTTGATGAAAAGAAGTTTCCATCTTTATTTAATTCCCATTTTATCCACCTATTTCTTTATGGTTAGTGATAATTAACTACTGTTTACCCATCTCTTTTTCCACAGTTAGTGCTAAAAGCTTAAGAAGTCTTTGCCTATCCCAGTGACATGAAGGCATTTTCCTGTATTACATCTCAGAAGCTTTATTAGTTAACATTTATATTTTCTACTATCATGATCAGCCTGGAATTGATTTTCTGTAGATTATAATAGGGGAAATTTTGCATTTTTCTATATATAAATATTCAACTGACCAAGAACCACTAATTGAAAAACTATCTTTTATCTGTGACTCTAGTGTGCCTTTTGTCATCAATCAAAATGGCAAGGGTCTGACTTTGAGAGGCTGAGGGGTGGGGTGGGGAGGGAGATGGGAGGGATGTCCATGGGCGGAGACATGGTGTACCTATGGCTGATTCTTTTTGATGTATGACAGAAAATGACAAAATTCTGTAAAGCAATAATCTTTCAATTAAAAAATTTTAAAAATGGCAAGGGTCTGGTTTTGAACTCTAAATTTTGTTCCATCTAGTTGTCTCTCCTTCAGAGAATCCTGCTTTGACTTATTTACTGAGATTTTATCATGATAACAGGTAGTACAAGTTTTCATGCCCATGAGTTTGATGTTCCAGATTATTGGGCTCTCTTATCCCCATTCACATATAAATATTGGTTTCAGCTTCTTAATTTCATTGAACCTATAGATTAACTGGGAAAGATGGAAAGCAGAAGGAAAAGGGGATGACAGAGGATGAGATGGTTGGATGGCATCACAGACTCAATGGACATGAGTTTGAGTAATGGATGGACAGGTGATGGTGATGGACAGGGAGGCCTGGTGTGCTGCAGTCCGTGGGGGTCACAAAGAGTCGAACATGACTAAGCAACTGAACTGAGCTGAAATGATAGATTAATTTGAGAAGTGTTAACATCTAAATATGTTGAGTTTTTCAACATAAGAGAATAGGCAGTCTTTCAATTTTTGAAGGATTTGCTTGATTTATTTAGATTTTTCCTCTGTAGAGTTTAAAAAATATCCTTCATTAAATTTTACTAGATATTTGATCTTTTTAGTGTTTTTATAAAATGGTATCCTTTTCTTAACTGATTAAATTTGGGTATTTATTAGGACTTCAGTGAAGGTATCTGTGTTTTTGAGCAACAAAATAGTATATGCTACATGAATAAAATCTTAAATACATCAAGGGATGTGAACAGTGGCTCACAAAATCAGCCTTATGATCTGAATCACAGAGAAGAAGCTAATCTAGCAGGAATTCTATAGGATCTTCAATGTCTAAGTGAAAGATATCAATTAAAAATGCTTTTTAATTGTTTCTTGATGGAATATAGGGTTTAAATGATCCTCTAAATTAATTTCATATACAATCATCTTGTTATTCTTATTTTTAATATAAATAGCCTTTATTTTGGATTTTATCTATATACAATCACTTCATCTATAAATAATGACAACCTTTTTTTCATATCATATTATTTCACCTTTTATTTTTTATTCTTTCTTTACTGCACTGTCAAGGCCTCCACTGCAATAATGATTAGAAGCTATAATAGCAGCATCATAGAGAAAGAAACTATTCTCTACTCTTCTGGGTTCTTCTGCCTGATCTATAAATAAAATTGGCATGACCCAGGGGAAAAAAGTAAAATAAAGTTTTAATAACATGTATACATGGGAGTAACCTAGGAAAACTGAGTAGCTCACCTCAGGTGAAAATGGCTGAAGTTTTCACTTTATTATTATTTTTTTATTGGAGTATAGTTGATTTACAATGTTGCATTAATTACTTCTGTTTAGCAAAGTGATTCAGTTATGCATATATAACTGAATGTATGTGTATCTATATATTCTTTTTAAAATATTCTTTTCCATTATGGTTTACCAGAGGATATTGAAAATAGTTTTCTGTGCTATGCAGTAGGACTTTTTTTACGAAGCCTTCACTTTATTTTTTAATTAATTAATTTATTTTAATTGGAGGCTCATTACTTTATATTGTGATGGTTTTTGCCATGCATTGACACGAATCAGCCATGGGTTTTCATGTGTACTCCATCCCGAACCACCCCCCCCACCTCCCTCCCCATCCCTCTGGGTTGTCTCAGTGCACCGTCTTTGAGTGCCCTGTTTCACGCATAGAACTTGGACTGGTGATCTATTTCACATATGCTAATATACATGTTACAATGCCATTGTCTCAAACCATCCCACCCTCACCTTCTCCCACAGAGTCTAAAACTCTGTTCTTTGTATCTGTGTCTCTTTTGCTGTCTTGCATATAGGGTCATTGTTACCATCTTTCTAAATTCCATATATATGCATTAATATACTTCACTGGTGTTTTTCTTTCTGACTTAGTTCACTCTGTATAATAGACTCCAGTTTCATCCACCTCATTAGAGCTGATTTAAATGTGTTATTTTTAATAGCTAAGTAATATTCCATTCTGTATATGTACCACAGCTTTCTTATCCATTCATTTGTCACTGGACATCTAAGTTGCTTCCATGTACTAGGTATTGTAAGCAGTGCTGTGATGAACATTGGGGTACACATGTCTCTTTCAATTCTGGTTTCCTTGGTGTTTGCACAGCGGTGGGATTGCAGGCTTGTATGGCAGTTCCATTTCCATCTTTTTAAGGAATCTCCACACTGTTCTCCATAATGGCTGTACTAGTTTGCCTTCTCACCAATAGTGTAAGAGGGATCTCTCTTCTCCACACCCTCTCCAGCATTTATTGTTTGTAAACTTTTTGATAGCAGCCATTCTGACCAGTGTGAGATGGTTCCCCATTGTGGTTTTGAGATTTGCATTTTTCTGATAATAAGTGATGTTGAGCATCTTTTCATGTGTTTGTTCACCCATTCTTTGATTGTGTCATTTATTTTTCTCGTATTGAGCTGCATAAGCTGCTTTTATATTTTTGAGATTAATTCTTTGTTAGTTGCTTCATTTGCTATTATTTTCTCGCATTCCAAAGGCTTTCTTTTTACCTTGCTTATAGTTTCCTTCATTGTGCAAAAGCTTTTCAGTTTAATTAGGTCCCATTTGTTTATTTTTGCTTTAATTTCCATTATGCTGGGAGGTGGCTCATAAAGGATCTTGCTGTGATTTATGTCAGAGGTGTTTTGCCTATGCTTTCCTCTAGGAGTTTTATAGTTTCTGGTCTTACATTCAGATCTTTAATCCATTTTGAGTTTATTTTTGTATATGGTGTTAGAAAGTGTTCTAGTTTCATTCTTTTACAGGTGGTTGGTTGACCACTTTTCCAAGCACCACTTGTTAAATAGATTGTCTTTTCTTCAAAGTATATTTTTGCCTCCTTGTCAAAGATAAGGTGTCCATAGCTGTGTGGATTTATCCCTGGGCTTTCTGTTTTGTTCCACTGATATATATGTCTGTCTTTGTGCCAGTACTATACTGTCTCGATGACTATAGCTTTGTAGTATATTCTGAAGTCAGGCAGGTTGATTCATCCAGTTCCATTCTTCTTTCTCAAGATTGTTTTAGCTATTCAAGGTTTTTTTAATTTCCATACAAACTTTGAAATTATTTGTTCTAGTTCTCTGAAAAATACTGTTTGTTGGTAGCTGGATAAGGATTGCATTGAATCTATAGATTGCTTTGGTAGTGTACTCATTTTCACTATATTGATTCTTTAGGTCTATGAACATGGTATATTTCTCCATCTATTTGTGTTCTCTTTGATTTCTTTCACCAGTGTTTTCGAGTTTTATATATATAGGTCTTTTGTTTCTTTAGGTAGATTTATTCCTAAGTATTTTATTATTTTCATTGCAACGATGAATGGATTGTTTTCTTAATTTCTCTTTTTGTTTTCTCATTGTTAGTGTATAGGAATGAAAGCGATTTCTGTGTATTGATTTTATATCCAGCCACTTTACTATATTCATTGATTAGCTCTAGTAATTTTCTGGTGGTGGTTTTAGGGTTTTCTCTGTAGAGGATCGTGTCATCTGCAAACAGTGAAAGTTTTACTTCTTTTCCTATCTGAATTCATTTTATTTCTTTTTCTTCTCTGATTGCTGTAGCTAAAACTTCCAAAACTATGTTGAATAGTAGTGGTAAGAGTAGGTACCCTTGTCTTGTTCCTGACTTTAGGGGAAATGATTTCAATTTTTTGCCATTAAGGATAATGTTTGTTGTGGGCTTATCATATATGGCTTTTATTATGTTGAGGTATGTTCCTTCTATGCCTGCTTTCTGGAGGGTTTTTTTAAATGGATGTTGAATTTTGTCAAAGGTTTTCTCTGCATTTATTGAGATAATCATATGGTTTTTATCTTTCAATTTGTTGATGTGGTGTATCACATTGATTGATTTGTGAATATTGAAAAATCCTTGCCTCCTGGGATAAAGCCCACTCGGTCATGATGTATGATCTTTTTAATGTTTTGTTGGATTCTGTTTGCTAGAATTTTGTTGAGGATTTTTTCACCTATGTTCATCAGTAACATTGGCATATAGTTTTCTTTTTTTGTGGCATCTTTGTCGGGTTTTGGTATTAGGGTAATGGTGGCCTCATAAACTGAGTTTAGGAGTTTACCTTCCTCTGCAATTTTCTAGAAGAGTTTGAGTAGGATAGGTGTTAGCTCTTCTCTAAATTTTTGGTAGAATTCACCTGTGAAGCCATCTGTTCCCAGGCTTTTTTTTTTTTTTTTTTAGTGTTTTTGCCATACATTGTCATGATATCACCATGGGTTTACATATGCTTCCCCTCCGGAACCCCCCTCCCTCCTCCCTCCCCCCCCAGGAAATCTCGCTGCACCAGCCCAGAGCGTCAATCCTGGGCTGGTGATTGATTAGACACATGACAATTAACATGCTTCAATGCCCTTCTCCCATATCATCCCACCCTTACCCTCATCCACAAAGTCCACGAGTCTATTCTATACATCTGCATTCCTTTTGCTGTCTCTCATGTTGGGTTCTCATTACCGTCTTTCTAAATTCCATATATATGCGTTAATATACTGTATACGAATGGATAAGAAAGCTGTGGTACATATACACAATGGAATATTACTCAGCATTAAAAAAAAAAATTCATTTGAAGCAATTCTATTCAGATGGACGAAACTGGAGCCCATTATCCAGAGTGAAGTAAGCCAGAAGCAAAAACAACAATACAGGCTTTTGTTTGTTAGAAGATTTTTGATTACAGTTTCAATTTCCATGCTTGTGATGGTCTGTTAAATTTTCTATTTCTTCCTGATTCAGTTTTGGAAGGTTATACTTCTCTCAGAATTTGTCTGTTTCTTCAAAGTTGTTAATTTTATTGACATATAGTTGCTGATAGTAGTCTCTTATGAGCCTTTGTAATTCTGTGTTGCATTTTCTGATTTCTACATTTTCATTTCTAATTTTGTTGATTTGAGTCTTCTCCCCTTTTCTCGTGATGAGTATGGCTAATAGTTTGTTTATTTTATTTGTCTTCTCAAAGAACCACTTTTTAGTTTTGTTGATTTTTGCTATAGTCTCCTTTGTTTCTTTTTCATATATTTCTGCTCTAATTTTTATTATTTCTTTCCTTCTACTAACCCTGGGGTTCTTCCTTTCTTCTTTTTCCAGTTGCTTTTTGTGTAAAGGTAGGTTATTTATTTGATTTTTATCTTGTTTCTTGAAGTGAACCTTCCTCTTAGCAGTGCTTTTACTGAATCCCATAAGTTTTGGGTTGTCGTGTTTTCATTTCATTTTCATTTGTTACTATGTATATTTTAATTTTCTTTTTGTTTTCTTCTGTGATTTGTTGGTTATTCAGGAGTGTGTTGTTTAGCCTCCATATGATTGTATTTTTAATAGTTTTTTTTTATTTGCCTGTAGTTGACATCTAATCTTACCTCATTGTGATCAGAAAGGAAGCTTGAAATGATTTCAATTTTTTTAATTTACCAAGGCTAGATTTATGGCCCAGGATGTGATCTATCCTGGAGAATTTTCTGTATGCACTTGAGAAAAAGGTGAAATTCATTGGTTTTGGGTGAAATTTCCTATAGATATCAATTAGGTCTAAATGGTCCATTGTACCATTTAAAGTTTGTGTTTCTTTGCTAATTTTCTGTTTGGTTAATCTATCCATAGGTGTGAGTGGGATATTGAAGTCTCCCACTATTAGTGTGTTACTGTTAATTTCCCCTTTCATACTTGTTGACATTTGCCTTACGTATTGAGGTGCTCCTATGTTGGGTGCATATATATTTATAATTGTTATGTCTTCTTCTTGGGTTGATCCTTTGATCATTATGTAGTGTTCTTCTTCATCTCTTTTCATGGTCTTTATTTCAAAGTCTATTTTATCTGATATGAGGGTTGCTACTCCTGCTTTCTTTTGGTCTCCATTTGCATAAAATATTTTTTCCAGGCCCTGGGGTCTTGTTTTTGTATCCATTCAGCCAGTCTTTGTCTTTGTTGGGGCATTCAACCATTTATATTTAAGGTGATTATTGATAAGTATGATTCTGTTGCCATTTACTTTGTTGTTTTGGGTTTATTTATAAATCTTTTCTGTGCTTCTTGTCTATAGAAGATCCTTCAACATTCATTGAAGAATTGGTTTGGTGGTGTTGAATTCTCTAAGCTTTTGCTTGTCTGTAAACCTTATGATTTCTCTTGCTGCTTTTAATATTTGCTCTTTGTGTTTGATTGTCATTAGTTTGATTAATATGTGTCTTGGGGTGTTTCACCTTGGGTTTATCCTGTTTGGGACTCTCTGGATTTCTTGCACTTGGGTGGCTATTTCCTTCTCCATTTTAGGGAAGTTTTCAATTATTATCTTCTCAAGTATTTTCTCATGCCATTTCCTTCTGTCTTCTTCTCCTGGGACTTTTATGATTCGAATGTTGGGGCATTTAACATTGTCCCAGAGGTCTCTGAGATTTTCCTCATTTCTTTTAATTCTTTTTTTTTTCTCCCTCTCTGCTTCACTTATTTCCATCATTCTATCTTTCATCTCATTTATCCTATATTCTGCCTCAATTTTTCCACTGCTGGTTCCCTTTGGAGTGTTTTTGATCTCAGTTATTGCATTATTCATTATTGATTGACTCTATTTCTTCCAGGTCCTTGTTAAACATTGCTTGCATCTTCTCAATCCTTGTCTCTAGTCTATTTATCTATAAGTCCATTTTCTTTTCAAGATTCAAAATATCATTATTTTGAATTCTCTTTCAGGTAGACTCCCTATCTCCTCCTCTTTGGTTTGGTTTGGTGGGCATTTATCATGTTCTGTTCCTTTACCTGCTGAATATTTCTATCTTTTCATTTTGTTTAGATTGCTGTGTTTGGGGTGCCCTTTCTGTAGGCTGGGCATTTATGGTTCCTCTTTATTGTGGAGCCTGCTCACTGTGAGTGAAGTTGAATTAAATGGCTTGTCAAGGTTTCCTGGTTAGTGGAGCTTGCGTCTGTGTTCTGATGGGTGGAGCTGGATCTCTTCTCTCTGAAGTGCAATCAAGTGTATAGTAGTGAGGTTCAGTGTGTCTATGGATTTGACATGGCTTTGGGCAGCCTATCTGTCAGTGCTCAGGGCTGTATTCCTGCTGTGCTGGAGAATTAGCATGCTTTGCCTTGCTCTGGAACTTGTTGGCTCTTGGGAGGAGCTTGGTTTCAGTGTGGGTATGGAGGCTTTGGGGTGAGTTCTTGTCTATTAATGTTCCCCGGAATCAGGAGTTCTCTATTCTCAAGTTTTGGAATTAAGCCTGCCGCTGGCTTTCCATCTTATTCTTACAGTAGCCTCAAGACTTATCCACCCATACAATACAGACAGTAAAACATCTAGGTTAATGGTGAAACAATTCTCCACAGTGATGGAAATCCAGAGAGGTTCACAGAGTTACACGAGGAACTGAAGAGGGAGGAGGTTGATAGAGGTGACCAGGAGGAGAAGAGGGGGAGTCAAAAGGGGTGAGGCCAATCAATGCAATAATCAATTACCTAAGTCTTCTCCACAACCCAGAATACTCAGAGAGATTCACAGAGTTACATAGAGAAGAGAAGAGGAAGGAGGGGGACAGAGAGGACCACGAGGAGAAGAGGGAAGAGGGAGATACAGGTGACCATGAGGAAAAAAGGGGGAGTCAAAAAGGGAGAGAGAAATCAAGCCAGTAATCACACCCCTAAGTGAAAATAGTTACAGAAGATTAGATTCTTAAAGGTACAAAATTGATAAAAAGTACCAAAAAGCAAAGATTAAAACTCTAGAGTAGGCGTTCAGTTCAGTTCAGTCACTCAGTCTTATCCAACTCTTTGCGACCCCATGAATCACACCAACCCAGGCCTCCCTGTCTATCACCAACTCCCGGAGTCTATCCATACCCATGCCCATCAAGTTGGCAATGTCATCCAGCCATCTCATCCTCAGTCATCCCCTTCTCCTCCTGCCCTCAGTCCTACATCAGGGTCTTTTCCAATGAGTCAACTCTTTGCATGAGGTGGCCAAAGTATTGGAATTTCAGCTTTAACATCAGTCTTTCCAAAGAACACCAAGGACTGATCTTTAGGATGGAATGGTTGGGTCTCTGCAGTCCAAGGGACTCTCAAGAGCCTTCTCCAACACCACAGTTCAAAAGCATCAATTCTTTGGCACTCAGCTTTCTTTATAATCCAACTCTCACATCCATACATGACCACTGGAAAAACCATAGCCTTGACTAGACGGACCTTTGTTGGCAAAGTAATGTCTCTGCTTTTCAATATGCTATCTAGGTTGGTCATAACTTTCCTTCCAAGGAGTAAGTGACTTTAAATTTTATTGCTGCAATCACCATAGGCAATGATTTTGGAGCTCCCCAAAATAAAGTCTGACACTGTTTCCACTGTTTCCCCATCTATTTCCCATGAAGTGATGGGACCAGATGCCATGATCTTAGTTTTCTGAATGTTGAGCTTTAAGCCAAGTTTTTCATTTTCCTCTTTCACTTTCATCAAGAGGCTTTTTAGTTCCTCTTCACTTTCTGCCATAAGGGTGGTGTCATCTGCATATCTGAAGTTATTGATATTTCTCCCAGCAATCTTGATTTCAGATTGTGCTTCTTCCAGCCCAGTGTTTCTCATGATGTACTCTGCATATAAGTTAAATAAGCAGGGTGACGATACACAACCTTGACGTACTCATTTTCCTATTTGAAACCAGTCTGTTTTCGATGTCCAGTTCTAACTATTGCTTCCTGACCTGCATACTGGTATGTCAAGAGGCAGGTAAGATGGTCTGGTATTCCCATCTCTTTCAGAATTTTCCAGTTTATTGTGATTCACACAGTCAAAAGCTTTGGCATAGTCAATAAAGCAGAAGTAGATGTTTTTCTGGAACTCTCTTGCATTTTCGATTATCTGGCAGATGTTGGCAATTTGATCTCTGGTTCCTCTGCCTTTTCTAGAAACAGCTTGAACATCTGGAAGTTCACGGTTCATATATTACTGAAGCCTGGCTTGGAGAATTTTTAGCATTACTTTACTAACGTGTGAGATGAGTGCAATTGTGTGGTAGTTTGAGCATTCTTTGGCATTGCCTTTCTCTGGGATTGGAATGAAAACTGACCTTGTCCAGTCCTGTGGCCATTGCTGAGTTATCCAAATTTGCTGGTATATTGAGTGCAGCACTTTCACAGCATCATCTTTTAGGATTTGAAGTAGCTCCACGGGAATTCCATGACCTCCACTAACTTTGTTCATAGTGGTGCTTTCTAAGTCCCACTTGACTTCACATTCCAGGATGTCTGGCTCTAGGTGAGTGATCACACCATCGTGATTATCTGGGTCATGAAGATCTTTTTTGTACAGTTCTTCTGTGTATTCTTGTCGCCGCTTCTTAGTATCTTCTGCTTCTGTTAAGTCCACACCATTTCTGTCCTTTATCAAGACCATCTTTGCATGAAATGTTTTCTTGGTATCTCTAATTTTCTTGAAGATATCTCTAGTCTTTCCCATTCTGTTATTTTCCTCTGTTTCTTTGCACTGATCACTGAGGAAGGCTTTCTTATCTCTCCTTGCTATTCTTTGGAACTCTGCATTCAGATGGGAATATTTTTCCTTTTCTCTTTTGCTTTTTGCCTCTCTTCTTTTCACAGCTATTTGTAAGGCCTCCTTATACAGCCATTTTCCTTTTTTGTATTTCTTTTCCATGGGGATGGTCTTAATTCCTGTCTCCTGTACAATGTCATGAACCTCCATCCATAGTTCATCAGACACTGTGTCTATCAGATCTAGTCATGAAATCTATTTCTCACTTCCACTGTATATTCATAAGGGATTTGATTTAGGTCATACCTGACTGGCCTAGTGGTTTTCCCTACTTTCTTCAATTTAAATCTGAATTTGGCAATAAGAAGTTCATGACCTGAGCCACAGTCAGCTCCCAGTCTTGTTTTTGCTGACTGTACAGAGCTTCTCCATCTTTGGCTGCAAAGACTATAATCAATCTGATTTCGGTGTTCACCATGTGGTGATGTCCATGTGTAGAGTCTTCTCTTGTGTCATTGGAAGAGGTTGTTTGCTATCACCAGTGCGTTCTCTTGGCAAAATTCTATTAGCCTTTGCCCTGATTCATTCTGTACTCCAAGGCCAATTTTGCCTGTTACTCCAGGTGTTTCCTAACTGCCTATTTTTGCATTCCAGTCCCCTGTAATGAAAAGGACGTCTTTTTTGGGTGTTAGTTCTAAAAGATCTTGTAGGTCTCCATAGGACCATTCAGCTTCAGCTTCATCCGTGTTACTGGTTGGGGCATAGATTTGGATTACCGTGATATTGAATGGTTTGCCTTGGAAACGAACAGAGATTGTTTTGTCATTTCTGAGATTGCATCCAAGTACTGCATTTTGGACTCTTTTGTTGACCATGATGGCTACTCCATTTCTTCTAAGGGATTCCTGCCCACAGTAGTAGATGTAATGGTCATCTGAGTTAAATTCACCCATTTCAGTTCATCTCAGTTCACTGATTCCTAGAATGTCAACATTTACTCTTGCCAGCTCCTGTTTGACCACTTCCAATTTGCCTGGATTCATGGACCTAACATTCCAGATTCCTAAGCAAGATTGCTCTTCATAGCATTCTGAACCTTGCTTCTATCACCAGCCACATTCACAACTGAGTATTGTTTTTGGTTTGCCTCCATCCCTTCATTCTTTTTGGAGTTATTTCTCCACTGATTTCCAGTAGCATACTGGGCACCTTCCGACCTGGGGAGTTCATTTTTTCGTGTCCTATCTTTTTGCCTTTTCATACTGTTCATGGGGTTCTCAAGGCAAGAATACTGAGATGGTCTGCCATTCCCTTCTCCAGTGGACCACATTCTGTCAGACCTCTCCACCATGACCCTTCCATCTTGGGTGGCCCCATACAGCATGGCTTAGTTCCACTGAGTTAGACAAGGCTGTGCTCCGTGTGATCAGGTTGGCTAGTTTTCTATTTTTATGGTTTCAGTATGTCTGCCCTCTGATGCCCTCTTGCAACATCTACTGTCTTACTTGGGTTTCACTTACCTTGGACCTGGGGTATCTCTTCACCTCTGCTCCAGCAAAGCGCAGCCACTGCTCCTTACCTTGGACAAGGGGTATCTGCTCATGGCCTCCCCTCCTGACCTTGAATGTTGAGTAGCTCCTTTTGGCCCTCCTGTACCCACACAGCCCTGTTTTTGAGAGTAGGGGTTAGACTCTCAAAAATACAATATTATAAATACAAAGTAAAACCAATAAAGAAAATTATAAAAAATACATATGAAATTTGTTTTAAAAATAGTCTTTTTTGCAAGGTAATAATAGGCTATAAAAATGAAAATTAAAGGAGTAATAAAGAACAAATTTTAAAAAAATGTTAAAAAGTGATAACTATAAATATATCTAGGAATTTCTCTGGAGCGGTTGTGAGCAGTGTGGGGTCAGTTCAATATCAGATACTTCCTTGTTCCAGCTTGTCCTTCTTTTCAAAGTCTATAGTCCCCTTCCAATGCTTCGTCAATGTTAACTACAGGGTTTTAATCTGTTGCCTCTGTCACTTCCAGAGCGGATCCCACTTCTTTGTTTATTTTGGCTTCCTCTCTTTCCAAGTATCTTCAGTGTCCAATTTCTGCCCTGACACAAGGGGGCGAAGATGGTCAGTTATTTAGGCTCACTTGTTCAGTTGTGTTGTGGGGAGGGAGGACACTGCAAACAAATATCACTGGTGTGTGTGAGGAGTGCTCGTAGTGTATGGACCACACTGGGTTTGCCCCAGCTAAAGGTGGCATGTGCTTCCTGGGTCTACACTGCTCAGGCTCCAGGATGCTCTGCAGGGGCCCTGTCCAAAGTGGTCCTTGTGTTTTGTGCCCTTCCCAGGTCTAAGCAGCTCAAGTGACCAGGTGCTTGGTGAGAGCAAGGTGTGCTGTGTGTCTCCTCTGAGGAGCTGATCTCAGGCTGTGACCCTCCTGGTGGATGTCAACCATCCAGGATCCCAGGAAGATGTAGTTAGCAACTGGGAGCCTGCTCACAGTTTGGTGGAGTATGCCAGTCTCTAGGACCAAGACTGCAGCAGCCTCTTGCCTTCCAGCTCTGGCTGTCGCACACCTGCCTCTCGGCCTCCAGTGTTGGGGAAGGGCTGGTAAGCAGCCAGCTAGCTCTCCTTTGGTATTTGTTCAATCCTTTGTTCTGTGAGCAGGCCCGGCTGAGCCTTAGAGCCTTCCTAGGGAAAGTTCTCTCTTTTTTTCTTCTTGTGGAGCTCCCACAGTTTGGGTTGCTCTCTCACGTTAGCTCCCTCAGATTGTCCTTAGGGCATTCAGGCCTGGTCCTGGTCCTTTTCCTAAGCACCAATTATGTAGCCCACACCTCCCTGCCCAGCCCCTGCTCACTGGTGGCAGAAACAAGCATCTGGGCTACTTCTATGCTGGCAATTGTGGTTAGGTACATATTCTGTTTTTTGTTTTTTTTTCTTCTTGGTTATGTTGCCCTCTGATATTCCAAAACTCCCCACAGACACGCCTGTGAGATTTCCTTCTGTTTGGAAACTTCTCCTCCTTCACAACTCCCTCCCCAGGACGGGTCTCCATCCCTAACTATTTTGTCTCTTTTTGCCTTTTATATTTTGTCCAACATTTTTTGAAGAGAATGGGCTGCCTTTTGGGTGCCTGGTATCCTCTGCCAGTGTCCAGAAGTTGTTTTGTGGAAGTTGTTCAGCATTCAAATGACCTTTTGATGAATTTATTGGGGAGACAGTGGTCTCTCCATCCTATTCCTCCATCATCTTGGGACTGCCCCCCAGCCTTCACTTTAAATATCACCCTCAGTTAAAGAAAAAAAAAAGTGTTTTGAGAGTGGGGAAAATTCAGTTCTGGGTGGTGAGCAGGAAGAACACAGTAAACAACACTGAGGTTTTTATGCAGATTAAAGTCTCTGCCTTCTCCGTTTGGAGATTTTGATGATCCTCCTCTCCCTGGTACATCCAGAGACACACCATTACAAACGGAGATTTTTTTTATAGATGCAAATGTTTCTCGTAAAAGAATGGCTTCCGCTCAGTTTCCTAAGTTTTTGCCATGTCTGCTGTTTCTTAGGAAATAACCAGTTTATGACAATGAGTATGCTAGAGAAACCTATTTTGAGGTGGCAAAGCCTGCTCCCCTATGCAAGATATGTGTATTTCATTCCCAATAGCACAGAAAAGTGGCTTGTTTACACTCCGCTTATCAGATTAAGAAACTTCAATTCTATCACTAGTTGCCAATTTTTTTTATTGTGAATATTGAGTTTTATCAAATACTTTATGCTTTATTCTCTCCATGTGGTGAATTATATTGACTGAGCTTTGAATGTGTACCATCCACACATTCTTGGAACAACCTCTACCTTGCCATGATATATTATTACTCTAGCTATATTTTGGTAGGTTTTGATTGTTAATATATATATTATTAGGTTTGCATCAATGTTCATGAGGGAAATTGTCTTATAATTTTTCTTTCTTATAACATCCTCATTTGATTTTTATATTAACGTTATGCTGGCTACATTAAAAGAAGCCGGGTGACTTCCCTTTCTTTACATTATCTGGAATAATTGGTATAATAATGGTCTTATTATTTCTTCTTTAAACATTTGGTTTAGTTCCCCTTGTGGCTCCGTTGGTAAAGAATCTCCCCACAATACGGAAAACCAGGGTTCAGTCCTGGGTTCTGGAAGATTCCCTGGAGAAGGAAAAGGCTAACCACTCCAGAATTCTTGCCTAGAGAATTCCATGGACAGCGCAGCCTGGTCAGCTACATATAGTCCATGGGGTCACAAAGAGGACATGACTGAGTGATTAACATTTTCACTTTGGTTCAGTGGTTAAGAATCCACCCTGAAATGCAGAGGATGTGGGTTTGACCCCCGATCAGGGAACTAAGATCCCACATGAAGGCTTCCCTGGTGGCTCAGCAGTAATGAATCCATCTGCAATACAGGAGATATGGGTTCCATCCCTGGGTGGGAACAATCCTCTGGAGAAGGAAATGGTAACCCACGTTAGTATTATTGCCTGGGAAATCCCATGGATAGAGGACCCTGGCAGGCTACAGTCCATGGGGTCACAAAAGAGCTGGACACGACTTAGTGACTAACAACAACAGAAATCACAAGGAAAGTAATTTGGAGTCCAAAGTTATTATTCTTGTTTTGGGTGGGGAAAAAAATTTTTTTAAGGTGAAAAGTAGATTTATTAGAGACAGACACACTATACAGACAGAAGGTAGGCCATCTCAGAATGCAAGTGTGCCCTTGGGAGAAACACATTTCACAGATAAAAGAATGGGCTGTCACAGAGGGCGCATGCTGAAAAAATTTTAATTACATAATAAAATTTAAAAAAACATTGGACTCAGAGTTTGTAAGATTTATTTTTTATTTATGTTTCCTGGAGTTTACCCATTGTGTTTAAATTTTCAAAAAGTTTTCCGCATATTTGCAGCAACATGGATGGCTTGGAGGGTATTATGCTAAGTGAAATAAATCACACAGAAAAAGACAAATACTGTATGCTATTACTTACATGTGGAATCTAAAAGATACAACAAACTAATGAATATAACAGAAGAAAAGCAGACTCACAGATATAGAGAGCAAACTAGTGGTTACCAGTGGAGAGTTGAGGAGTGGAGGATACGAACTATCGGGTATAAGATAGACTTAAGGGTGTATTGTATAACATGGGGAATATAGCCAATATTTTATAATACTGTAAGTGAAAATAACTTTTAAAAATTAAAAATTAAGAACATATTAAAAAAAAAACCATATAGATACAGAGAACAGAGAGGTGGTTACCATATGGGAAGAGGTAGGAGAGTATGGAGAAATGGATAAAGGAAGTCAACTTAATGGTGCGAAATGGAAACTAAATTTTTCATGGTAAGAACTCTATAGTATATTTAATATTGTTGTTTAGTTGCCAGGCTCCACTGTCCATAGGATTTCCTTCTCCAGGTGATTTTCCCAACTCAGGGATGGAACCCACATCTCCTATGTTGCAGGCAAATTCTTTACCACTGAGCCACCAGGGGAAGGCCCCAGAAGTGTATTGTTGTTGTTGTTGTTGTTGTTTAGTTACTAAGTTGTTTCTGACTCTTTGATGACCCCATGGACTGCCAGTAGCCTTCCAGGCTCCTCTGTCCATGGGGTACAAAAATCAACTATTACGTTGTACACATGAAACACATAATATTATAAAGCAAAGTCATCTCAATCAAAAAGAAAAAAAAAGAGAATAAAACAAAATAAAAAAGATTTTGCCATAAAGTTCTTTATAATATTCTTCTATTATCTTTTGCTTGTAGTAGTGTCTCAATCTTCTGCATGTTGGTACTTTGTGCCTTTTCTTAGTTTCTTGATCTGTTTTGCCAGGGGTTCATTCATTTCTTTTTCTTTCCCCCAAAAGCAGCTTTTGGTTTGGTTATCCTTTTTATTTTATAGTTATTTTTCATTTTTTTTTAGTTTCCTTTTTAATCTTTATTTCCTTCCCCTTTATTTTCAAATTTAACTTACTATTCTTTTATAATTTCTTGATATAAATGGTTAAATAATAGATTTTAGGTTTTTCATCTCTTCTGTGTCTATATGGCTATAAAGTTTCATCAAATCATAGTTTGAGCTATGTTTCACAAGTTTTGATTTATTTTATTTTTATTATCATTCATTTTAAAATCATTTGTTTTTTATTTACCCATTCATAACTTAGGAATCATCATTTAATTTCACTAGTAAGGGGATCAGTTAGTTTTATTGGTTACCTTGTTTATTTGCTTATTTGTTTGATTGGGTTTTTGAGTTCCAAATGAATTCTACTTGGACCAGAGAACAAACAAATGTGATCCCCACTCTATGGAATTTATTCAGATTTGTTTTACAGCTAAGCATATGATCCATTTTGGTAACTGTCCTGTGTGCACTTGAAATAAAATTAACTAAGATGTTGGATATAGGATTCTGAATATGAAAATTTGTCTGATGTATTAAACAAATTGTTTATCTTTTCTATATTCTTATAATTTTATCTACTTGTTCTATCATAACTGAGTTGTATCAAAATATTATTATTAATATGTTAGTCTATAGTCTCTCTACTTCTGCTACATTTTGTTTATATATTTTGAAGCTTTATTATTAGGTACCTGATACCATTCCATTCATTTCAAAGTTTTATAAGTATTATAAAGTTTTGACTTTTTCAGAGGATATAATCCATAAATCAGTGTCACCAGGAACATAAAACTATAATATATCACATCATAACAAATATTTAAAAGTAAATGGGAATCAAAGTCAATCTCTCTGAATCTTAAATCTCCTTCTTTTTCTCATTAACTGACAGACAAATGATCCATTGTCATCTGGATCATGAAAAGACTCCAGCTTCAATCCACATTTTAATTTAAAGTTTAGTACTTAGAATTTATATGTTTTTCCATTTACATTTTAAAATTCAAAGACCCTTTTATTTATTTATTTACTTTACATTATCGTGTTGGTTTTGCGATAAAGACCATTTCTAATTTTAGCTTTAATTTTTGTCTTAAAGCTTTTGGACTCAATTTAATAAAATTAGGTCAGACTTCTTTTGGTTCACATTTTTCTTATGTACATTTTGTCCCATATATTTGTTATGTAAAAGAGGGAAGTTATTAAAGAACATGGAACATAATAAAACCTTAGTGCAGGAAATGTTCTTTGCAAAAGGGTATAGCAGAAGGCTAAACATGGTCTTTAACTTCTAAATGTCTTTCTATTTAATTTTTAATTTTATATTATTCTTTGAATGCTTTCTAAAATTCACCATTGAAGTGGTCTGGTCCTGCACGTTTGTCTGGAAGTTTTTGCATACTTTTGTTATTATATTTATCATATATTGTTGTTTAGTTGCTAAGTCATGTCTGACTCTTTTGTGACCGTATGGACTGTAGCTTGCCAGGCTCCCCTGTCCATGTGATTTTCCAGGCAAGAATACTGGAATGGGTGGCCATTTCCTTCTCCAGGGGATTTTCCTGACCCAGGGATCAAACACATGTCTTTTGCATTGGCAGGTGGATTCTTTACCACTGAGACACCAGGTAAGTCCATTTTGTCATATATTCACATACTTTTAAAAGCTGATGCCTGAAGGTTTGATTTCCAGGTAGCCTAAGTCTAGGTTCTGAGATCCTCCCCTTAGGACACTGACAATCTTATCAGATCGTCAACTACAGGAGTTATTAAAAAATACAAGAGGCTGCTTGGATGAGCACAGAAGTCTGAGAGACAGGGAGTTGAGGGGTCATTGATGGACAACATTCATTTCCTACATGTGGTCACTCCTTCAAGACTGTGAGAGGTGATTGTTAATCTATTGTATAAAAATCTAGGTAAAAGTTGAGCAACATGATGAAAGAGGAATATATCCCAGATGAAAGAACAAGATAAAACCTAATGAAACAGAGGTAAATAATTTACCTGATAAAGAGCTCAAAGTGAGCTCTTTGTGATAAAAGTGAACTGAACTAAGGAGAATCATGGATGAACATGATGAGAATTTCAACAAAGATGGAAAATATAAGAAAGTACTAAATAGAAGATGCAGAGCTGAATTGAAAAATACTTTAGGAAGTTTCAACAGCACACTGGATGAAACAGAAGAAAGGATCAGTCAACTTGGGGACTTTTGACATCAAAGCAATAAATGTTTTTAAAAACTGAAAATAAATGAAGATAGCTTAAGGGACTTATGTGACAATATCAAGCAGAGTAACATTCACACCATAGGGCTTCTAGAAGGAGAAGAAAGAAAGAAAGAGGAAGAAACTTATTTGAAGAAATAGGGCTAAAAACTTTCCTAACCTGCAGAAGGAGACAGACATCTAGATCCAAGAAGCCCAGAGAATTTCAAAGAAGGAGAAACTAAAGAGACCAACACCAAGACACACTATAGTTAAACTGCCAAATGTTAAAGACAAGAGAGAATATTAAAAAGCAACAAGAAGAAAGCAATTTGTTCAATACAAGGAAACCCTCATAAGACTAGCAGCAGATTGTTCAGGAATAACTTTGCAGGCTAGATATATTCAAATATATTTGATACATTCAAAGTGCTGAAAGAAAAATATGTTCGACCAAGTATGCTCTATCTGGCAAAGTTATCATTCAGAAGTGAGGGAGAGATAAAGAGTTCTCCAGACAAGCAAAATCTAAAGGAGCTTATTACCACTAGACCAGCTTTACAATAAGTGTCAGACAAAGTTCTTCAAGCTGAAAATAAAGAGTACTAACTAGTAATAAGGACACATTTAAAAGAATAAATCTCATTGGAAAGGTAAATATATAGTAAAGGTAGTGGATTAATCACTTATGAAGCTGGTATGAAGGTTAAATTTTATATAAATTATGAGATAGTACATAAAAATCCAAAATTCTAGTTCTGCTTGAAAAATATAGAAATCCTGATGTCAGTACACCAGCATTCCTATATAAAAACAATGGGTTAATAAAGCTGGTTTCTCCCTTTTAGATGGGGCCTGGGACCTGTCCATTGCCACTTGGCCCAATTCTTTCATAATGGTAATTTTGAGTTTATGATCCTAAAAGAAGTCTTATTATAATCTCTCATTGCTTTAAGGACAAGAACTTTCTATGAATTATCTTTAGATCACAGCATGCTATAGAACATTTAGACAATGTTTGGTGACCAAATCAATGTCAATGAAATAGTTAAATGAGATATTTTATAAAATGATCAGTATAAATATCAAATGATTTCCAGAACAGTGGATTTATTTTAATTAATGCCTGAATTCCACAGCTACTCAGACACTTCAATTTATCTAATAATTTTTTCATAAATCAACTTTTGAGAAAAATAATTAGAGGTGCTAACAAGTAGCAAAACTGACTGTGAAGAGACTTGGCTTTTTTATTTTGGTCTGGCAAAGGAAGATAATTAACAGAAAATGGCCAACAGATGAGATGCAGAAAGAAAAAACTGGGAGCAGGAAGACTTTCAGTGAGAACCAAAGACACTGGGATCATCGTGAATTGATTTTGTTATAAATCCCAGTAAATTTCCTGAGACAAGTAGTTAAAACAGATCATGCTCATAAAAATAAAATTCTTTATTTAGGAAAACTGGAAGAATTAAAAAACATATAGAGTTTTATGAGTCAGTATCTTGCTAATCAATAATACCTTGCAATTTGATTTAAGTCTTTCTAAAAGAAAATGTCCTTGAACTTGCTATTTAATGCAGAAGTGATTAAAAATGGCTGGGACTCTCACAGCCTGTCAGCAGAGAAACTTCCATTCCACAACTCAGCTAAACACAAATAAGCAAGACATTTGTGTCCAAAAGTTTGACTTTCACTCTGTGTATTGGATGAACCTGAGAGTAATCTCTCCTTCAGAAGAGTCTGACCTCAGAAGACTCTGGGACCGTGGAGTCTGGGGAGGACTAACAGGATTTATGTGTACTGATAGGAAAGGGCCACTCAGCACCTGGTGATAACACCACCTTCAATCAAGGGAAATTAAATCCTAACAGGATTAAAGGAGTCAGCAGTTAATACATAGGAGCAAGATTTCCCCCAAGCAGATGTGCACACCGAAAGCCTATCTTATATGGGAGAAACTGCTAAGAACATGACACAATGCATTAAGGAAAAGAGACAGCTTAAAATATGTGCAGAAATTCCTGCTTTTCATTCTCTAATGGCAACACAGATTAAGTCTGAATCTCCTAAGATTTACTGCCCTGCTTTCTAGCAGTGAATACAAAAAAACATGCGTTAATATAACACTGTGGCACCAACCCAAATAAAATTATATATCAAGTCTCTAGTGTGACTATCACACATGCACACACACAAACACAGTAAAACAATAAAAAGGATGTTCCAAAATATAAAATATGGAAATCACGAGTGTCTTTTATTATCCCAAATCAAGGCTCTTTAGTCCCTTGTTGTTGTGTCTCTGAAATCTAGCTGCTCCCTCTCAATATATTGTTCTCGATTTGCAATTTTTCAAAAATTCAAAAAAGATGCCCGCAGCTTATGCAAATCAAAGATCAACACTTTCCAACCAGCAGTTATCAGAGACTTGTCTTTTTTCCCCAAAGCTCTCTCTATCCCTAAGAAGAAATATACCTTTGCTTTATGGGTCTGTCACTTAATTGTCTTGCTTCCTGCCATAAATACAGTGTTAGACAAAGGGCCCGGCTTGCTTGTGGTTTCTTCTTTCTCCTTGTAAAAATTGATGCAAAGCAATTAGATGTTCTAGCTATCAAAAAAGCAAGAAGACATTGGTGAGGGTCCAGACTGAAGCACAAGCTGTCCTTCCAAGAGGACATGCCTCCGTGGAAATTTGCCCTTCCCTGGGGATGATTGTTCCCTGTCAATCCTCTCTGCAGGCTTGTTTTGCTCATATCTTGTATTTCTCCGAGTCTAGGAAGGAAATTGGTCTCTGTGGTAGATTAATTTCATTAACAGCCCCACTCACTCCTCGTGTCTGAATCTAAGCCCAATTAGATTATGTAACTTATTTTGGTCAACAGGATGTTAGCAAGCTTCACGAAAGAAGAGGTTCGCAACGTGCTTGCATTTTGAGGGTGTTTCTCTTGCTATCTGTATCGTCTGTGTGAACAGGTCTAGGCAAGCTTGCTGGAGGATAACAGAGCAGAGCCAAGGCAACCTAGCCAAGCCCATCCTAAGTCAGTCAGTGGTCAGTGACATCCACCTACAAGGTGAGCCCAACCAAGACCAGAAGACTTCATTTACAACCCGCAAGCATGAAGCCTCTGTTTCCCTATGGGTAGTTTCTTACTTTCCTTCATGAGCCCAGACCTTCAGAACCAGAACTATGGCTTAAATAATCTTCCCAATAGGAAGAAAAAAAAATACTTCTAAGGAGGAATGGGAGGCATCTTGAAAAGTCTTCTTTAGTTTGTTGTTTGGTCTCTCAGTCGTGTCAGACTCTTTACCACCACTTCCACTGCAGCACACCAGGCTTCCCTGTCCTTCATTGTCTCCTGGAGTTTGTTCAAACTCATGTCCATTGATGCCATCCAACCATCTCATCCTCTGCCGTCCCCTTCTCTTCATGCCCTCAATCTTTCAGGGTCTTTTCCAGTGAGTCAACTCTTCACATCAGGTGGCCAAAGTATTAGAGCTTCAGCATCAGTCCTTCCAAGATATATTCAGAGTTGATTTCCTTTAGGACTGACTGGTTTGCTATCCTTGCAATCCAAGGGACTCTCAAGAGTTTTCACCAGCACAACAATTTGAAAACATCAATTCTTCAGTGTTCAACCTTCCTTACGGTCCAACTCTCATGTCTGTAAACAACTATTAGAAAAAAATATAGCTTTGACGATACAAACTGTTGTTGGAAAAGTGATATCTCTGCTTTTTAAGAAACTGTTTAGGTTTGTCATAGATTTCCTTCCAAGAAGCAAGCTTTTTAAAATTTCATAGCTACAATCACCATCCACAGTGATTTTGGAGCCCTAGAAAAGAAAATCTGTCACTGTTTCCACTTTTCCCCCTTCTATTTGCCATGACGTGCTGGGGCCAGATCCTATGATCTTAGTTTTCTGAATGTTGAGTTTTAAGCCAAGTTTTTCACCCTCCTCTTTCACCCTCATCAGGACGTTCTTTAGTTCCTCTTTGCTTTCTGCTATTAGACTGGTATCATCTGCATATATGAGGTTGTTGGTATTTCTCCTGGAGATTTTGATTCCAGCTTTTGATTCATCCAACCCAGCATTTCACATAATGTACTCTGCATATAATTTAAATAAACAAGGTGGTAATATACAGCTTTGTCATAATCCTTTCCAAATTTTAAACCAGTCACTTCCATGTCTGGACATTTTCCTTGATAAATTGCTAAATGTAAGGAAGAATAAATGTCATTGGGAATTCCCTCGTGGTCCAGTGGTTGAGAATTCACCTTGAAATGCAGGGCATGAGGATTCCACCCCTGATCAGGGAACTAAGATATCATATGTTGCAGGGCAACTAAGCCTGCACCATAACTACTGTACCTGTGCACCGCAACTAGAGAGTCCTTATGCTACAATGAAAAATCCCTGCTGACACAGTGAAGATCCAGAGTCCTGCTGCAGCCAAACAAAAGAATAAATGGGATCAAATAATTAAGCATTCACCCTGCTTAGATTAGTCTGCAATAGGACATCTTGTTAAATGTTTTAATATAAGATTTGGTAGGGCCATTTTCATTTCTCTCTGGAAGATTCTTCTTCTAAGAGTTGAGATGATCTAAGAAACATAATTCATACTTAGGTCTGTGTCCACAGAAGTTGTTCTAAAAGAATCAACCTGGAGACAAAATTAAATTCTCTTAAAGCTGCTGATTCATCTTTATGGTAATAACCAATTGTGTAATACAATCCAATCTGATACTTTGAGAAGATAAAGCCCTCTGTGCATTTACTTGTATGAAAAAAATCTTCTAGCTGGAAGGTTGAATTTCAATGATAATTTCTAATCATTAAAATATGGTCAGATTGTATTTTAAAAAAATAAAGTAAAACCCACCAACATGCTTTTTATAAGAGATACTACCAAAATTCAAGGGCATGGAAAACTTGAGTGTAAAAATATGAGGAAAATAGACAAAGTAAATATGAACCAAAAGAAGTCTAATATAATTATATTTGGGCCTTCCCAGGTCACTCAGTGGTAAAGAACCTGCCTGCCAATGCAGCAGACATGTGTTCGATCCCTGGGTTAGTAAGATCCCCTGGAGCAGGAAATAGCAACCCATTTCAGCATTCTTGCCTGGGAAATCCCATGAACGGTGGAGCCTGGTGAGCTACAGTCCATGGGGTCACAAAAGAGTCAGACATAACTTAGTGACTAGACAACAATAACATAATTCTATTTAAATAAATCAAAAAAGAATTTAAGACATAAAACAAGATTAGGGGTAGAAAGGGTCTTTGTGTAATAATAAAAAGTTAAACTAGAAAAACATAAAATTCTAAATTTGTATGCACCTAATAAAATAGCCCTTACTATACATATTTCTTAAAGATTGAAGACTTATATTTAAAAGGCAAACTAAAACATTTGGAAGAATATATGCATAACTTTAGGGAAGGAAGACTGTCTTAAATGAATCACAAAGTGCTAAACATTAAACCAGATAGATACATTTGACTAAATTAAATTGCAAACTACTTATTATTTACACAGGAGGCAAACAAATCATGAGCATAGTGAAGAATGACAAAAACGAACTTTAGAATAATAGTCACTTCAGGAGTTGAGGGGGAGAAGGAGTAAAGGGTAGGAAAGGAGACAAAAAGTGAATGCATCAGTATTTAACATAGTTTAAAACAGAGTGAGAGATGTTTCATGGGTTATTAATGACATGTGACATGTTTTACATAGATTTACATATATTCTTTCATATGCATCACACTTTATATATTAAAAAAATAAAATCAATTCAGCTGTCAGTTCTTTGCACTCCGTCAAAAGTTAATTAAATAAAATTCAAAACAATAATAAAGAAAATATATCTCCCGAACTTCACATTTTTAAGGCTAATTAATCTTTTGAAGATGAATTCAGTTAGTAGTTTTGAGTGGAAATCCTACAGAAGAGAATTAAAGCTTTAAAAAATAAAGATTGAGAAATAGAATGAAGGAGAGAGAGAAGGAGGGAAGGTGGGGAGAGACACAAAATGAGAGAAAAAGTAGAGACTAGATACATTTAACCAACACTAAATTTTGATGTAATAAATAATGCTTTTTAGCATGATTTTTTCTCCTACCTGCACCGCCTCCCCGTCCCCACCCCACCCCAGAATGATACAGGAGGGACTCAAATTGATTAGAAGCACTCTTGGCATTTGCTATTCTGAAAGTATTTTCCATTCTGGAGTTACTGTGCGCAAAGCCAGAAACAATTCCTTTTCAAGTAGAGACTCTGTCACCACCTTTCAAGGTGTCATTGTCCTGCATTTCATCAGAACTACTGGAGCTAGCTGGAGGTTCACATGCCAGGTATTACAAACTAAATAGAAAGTTAGAATTCTTTTCCTCTTCAAATCAAGGAAATGTAAATTTTAGCTCTAAAGAGGCACTCCCGTTTGTTATGAGAAAAGCATGGATTCCAAGTTTTCCAGTGTGGTGCAAAGACCCATTTTAATGAGGATCTGTTACTTATTCTTCTTCTAAGATACTGGCAGTTCACATATCTACTTTGCAGAATTGTTTTCCATCTTTGTGACTAGTTTGTTTTTTTTTCTTCCTATTCAGAAACAATGGATTAACACTTTTCCAATGGAATTTCTTTTTCCTTTCCATCAATCTTGATGAACAGCCAGTTGTCCAAAGTTAGGCTTCCTAGATCTACAGGAGATCAGTTGTGCCCATGGGAATAATTAAAGGGACTGATGGATTCTCAGTACATGCTTTTCAGGTATGTGGATACCTGAGTGTCGATACACAGAACTGCTTGAATTCACTTGCCCACAGAAAATTCAAATGACTCGGGTAATTGACTTGTTTAGAAATATCATGTCCTTTTTAATCCACTCTATCTTGACCCAAGCAAGTTTGGTTTCAAGCTTTTTAAAATATATGTAAAGCATACCACTTGATGAGTTGATACACATATACATGTACGTGTTCATATATGTATATACATGTGGTGAACTAATCAGCACAATCAAGCTGATTAATGTATTTATCACCTCATATAATTCATGGTTAGTTTTTCTGGTGTGTGCAGTGGTGAAAACACTTAAAATTAACCCTCTTTTCCTATTTCAATCGCACAGTACAGTATTGTTACCTAGAGTCACCATACTATACATTAGATTTCCAGAACTTATTTATCTTGCAAAACTGAAACTTAACCATCTGTCCATTTCCCAGTTCCTCCAGTTTCTCATATCTACCTTTCTACTTTCTGTTTCTATAAGAGCAACTAGTTTAGATCTCACATATAAGTGAGATCCTATATTTTGTCTTTCTGTGTCTGGCTTACTTCAATTAGCACAGTACCCTCTAGGTCTATGCATGTTGTTGCAAATGGTAGAATGTCCTTTTATTAAAAGGCTAAATAATATTTTTTGTATATACCACATTTTTTAAAATTAATTCCTTCATCAGTGGACACTAGGTTCCTTCCATATCCTATCATGAATAATTCTACAGATACTTCTAGATTTTGATTTCATTTCCTTTGGATATATACATATTTAAAGAAATGGGATAGCAGATGTTATATGAGGTCTAGTGTTTTAAATTTCTTTATTTTTAATTGAAGGATAATTCCTTTATGATATTGTATTGGTTTCTGCCATGCCTCAACATAAATCAGCCATAGGTATAAAGAGTTCTATTTTTAACTTTTTGAGGAAGTTCCATTCTGTTTTACATAATGGTTGTACCACTTTACATTTCTACTAAACATGTATTATAGTTCCCTTTCTTTACCTCGTAGGCAACACTTACTATCTTTTGTTTTTACATAATAGCCATCCTAATAAGAGAGGTGATACCTCACTGTGGTTTTGTCAAGCACTTTTTCATATATCTGTTGGCCGTTTGCATATCTTCTTTGGGAAGATGTCTGCTTGTATTCTCTGCCTACTTTTTAATCAGCTTATTTGGATTTTTGCTATTGAGTTGAGTAAATTGCTTATATATTTTAGAAATTAACCCCTTATCTGATATGTAGTTTGCAAGTATTTTGTCCATTCTGTAAGCTGTTTTTTCATTTTGTGGATTGTCTCCTTTGCTATGTAGGAGCTTTTTAGTTTTACATAGTTCCACTTGTTTTCTTTTGCCTTTGCTTCATGTGCTTTTGTTTTGTTGCCAAGTCCAGTGTCAAAGAGCAGTATCCTCAAGGGTATTTTGGACATATGATACTAAAAAGGATCTTAACTTCCCCCAAGAATGCCAAACTTCCATTGAGTCTCACATTGAAACTGGCTTCAGTGCATCAGTAATTTTGTATAAGAACTTAATAGCTTCAAGGAAATTAAGGTTCCATCTCCTTTGTGGATTTTAGCTGGGTTGCAGTGTTCACAACTGAATACACAAAAGAGGCAATTATTGAACCACACATACATGCTGTTGTGACAGTTAAGAAAATATATCTGGCCTAGTTTACATATATACACAACACACAGACACACAATACTTTGTCTATTTAAAATCTGTTCCTAACCTCTAAATTCCTCAGACCTTAGGGAAATAAAACCAAGGTCATAGCTATATAATTGCAAAGATCCAACTGAGCTTTATTTAACCAATCACTTCATGAGCTAATTCAGAGGTCCTGTGTCTACTAAACCTCAGTGTGTTCAAGATTCATAACTAAATTTGAAAAATGAAAGCTCATCTTGCCAGCTTTGCTTAAGTCTCTGTGAAGTGTGTAGCTATCATACTGAATCTTGTGGACAGGCTTGACCTTTCTTGAATTTAGGCTTTTCTTTTTATTATGATGCCAGTTTACAGTAAATGATGTCCACTGCTTTCTAAGAAGACATCTCATCTTGAAACTTGAGAGATTCAAAAATGAACCCCAAGTATCCATTTGAGAAAGCTACCTGAATTTCTCTGTGTTCCTTGAAAAATCAAATTCAAAAACACAGACAGTTTCTATCTATAAACATCTTTGATTTAAAAAAGCTCACCAGGTAACACTGTTTTTTATTCTCGTGTAGTAAGGGGAAAGACACTACTTGTCCAGATCCTCTGAGAAACAGCTGCCAAGAAAGGATTACATACAAAGGATTTTTTAGGAGGGAAAGAGCTGTGAGAAGGAATGAGGAGGGATATGGGAATATTTGGGAGAGCTGGCAAACAACTGCACACCTGACCTGGAGAGAAAGTGAGAGTGAATTAAGTGGGATGAAAACATACTGTACCACTTTGCAGTCTAAGTTCCAGCAAGGCTTTCTTGGTATTTCTGAACCCATGCTAGTCATCATCAGAGTCCTAAGTCTCCCAGAAAGACCCTCTTAGCATGAGCCATGATTGGCGGGAGCAGCCCTGGGAGATGTGGCCTCAGCCCAGACTCAATGATGAATTGTGGCACCCATTGCCTGGGTCCCTGGGATTTCAATCTCACGCCTTAAATGTTTCACATGCCATAAACAAGATGGAGAATAATTTGGGTAATATGTATAGAAGATAACTTCTTTATTATTCAGCTTGCTACTATCAAATGCTGTATAACAAACCAGCCCCCACATCTGTGTACTGCTTATCGGCCTGCCTTGTAATATTTGTGTTGAAAAACGCACATGTGAGAGAAACTTAGATACTAGAAACTGCGTAAGTAGGCATTTAGTGTGAAGTTTTAGGTTAGCCTGGCTAAGAATTGGGCTATGTTTGTTTATTTTTTAAAAACTATATCTTTGGCTGCAGTGGGTCTTAGCTGTGGCATGCGGGATTGATGCCACCTGCAGGATCTTCAGTTGCAGCATGGTGTGCGGGATGCGATACCCTGATAAGAAACTAAACCTGGGCACCTGCTTTGGGAGCAGAGTCCTAGCCACTGGACCATCAGGTATGTCCCTGGGCTATGTTTAATATTTATCCTGCCTATAGGTACAAAAGATCGCAAGTCCCTCCTGCGTGCTTTTTGTTTTGTTTTGTTTTCTCCCCCGTTGACTTGGAGATTTCCTCAGTATTCCTTTTCAGAGTGATGTTACCCCTTACAAAGAATGAATATATTCCCCCATTACTATAATTTTATTACTTTAAGGGCATATTAATTGATCTAACTATCTATATATTCATATTCACACAGCATATTACTGTTGAGATTAACCTCTCAGTACAATATCATTGAGATCCATTGAAGTTTTTTTTATACATCAGTAGTTCATTCCCATTTGTTACTGAGAAGTACTCTGTTGTATGGATATAACTCTGTCTGTCCATTTAACTATTAGAAGACATTTGAGTTATCTCCACTTTTTGGCAATTATAAATAAAACTGTTATGAACACTCATGTATAGATTTTCATCATTCTAGGATAAATATCCAGGAATGTGATTGTTGGGTCAAATGATGATCATATGTTTAACTTTACAAGAAAGTGAACCTGTTTTCCAGAGTGGCGGTACCATTTTATATCCCCACTAACAACATATGAGACATCAGTTATTCCACAGCCTTGCTGGCACTTAACATTGACACTAAAACTTTAGTTCTTTTAATAATTGTATAATTATGTCTTATTATAGCCTAAATTTGAGCTTCCCTGGGTAGCACAGCTAGTAAAGAATCTGCCTGCAATGCAGGAGACCTTGGTTCAGTTCCTAGGTCTGGAAATTACCCTCGAGGAGGGATAGGCTATCCACTCCAGGATTATTGGGCTTCCCTGGTGTCTCAGACAGTAGAGAATCTGTCTGCAATGCAGCAGTGATGTTGACCATATTTTTATATGACTATTTCTCATCCTTTTTTTCTCTTTCATGTAATTTCCAAGATTTTGTCCATTTTCTAATTGAATTGTTTGTCTTATTATTCAGTTTACAAAATTCTCAATATATTCTATATTCAAATCTTTGTCAAATATATGATTTGCAAATAATTTCTCCCAATTTATGGATCATCTTAACTGTGTATTTTGCAAAGCAAAATTTTAAATTTTTAATAAATCTTAAGTTATTGATATTTTAATAGATCATAATTTTGATGACATACCTGAGAACTCATCATTTCACATCTTTTATAGATTAAAAATAGTAATAGATAAATATGAGACATAAATGTAATGCAATGTATTTTAAAGAGGTAAATGAAACATATATAATGCAAATATATATTTGCATATATGTTTATAATGCTTGTATATGCATACATATATATAGCCACAAAATAAATCTACCGAATAAATCATGCCCCAAAGAAGATATTAACTTGTAAGAGGAAATTTATAAAATTACAAGAGTATTTACTTACATAGCCTTATGCTAATAAATTTGAAAGCATAATTGAAATGGATGATTTTCTAAGAAAATTTAAATTACCAAATCTAAAGTCTAAATAACACAGTGAATGCATTTGTACTCAGCTGCTCAGTTGTGTCCAACTCTTTGTGACCCCATAGATTGTAGCCCACCAGGCTCCTCTGTCCATAGATTTTCCAGGCAAGAATACTGGAGTGGGTTGCCATTTGTTACTCCAGAATAACAATAATCATGTAGAAAATGCAGTCAATATTTAAATACCTATCTACACAAAATATTTTATTAAAATGTAATTTCCTTATACCTGTTTGTATATATATATATATATATACAAGTTAATGTTTTTATAGCTCACAATAATAGCCCTCATCATGATTAATACTGGAACACTAGGCACTTTCTCATTTAAACTAGGAACAAAAGAAGAACAATTACAATCATCATTATTCTTTATAATTATTCTGAAAATAAAAGCAATATAAATACTGGAACTAGGAAGAAAATAATAATAATTATTTGCATATTATGTGATTATACATTCAAGAAATGCTAAGAAAATGACAATTAGAATTAACAGAAGAATTCAGTAATGCAGTCAATCACACAAAACTAATCAAATATAGTTTTCTTATATAACCCTTTAAAATTTGTAATACAGAAAATTATTGCATCTACAATTGTAATATTTTAAATACTAATATTATTTCACAAATATAAAATAATAAAGAAAGATCAAATAAATGGACAGGTATTATATAAAAATATTAAAATCTATACAACGACTTAGAAAAAGACTTGAATAAATAGAGAACTATAGCTTTTGTGTATATAGCTATAATACTGGAAATAAGTCAATTTCCCTAAAATTAACCAATGCAGTCAATACAATTTATTAACAAAACAAGTATGATTTTGCTTTTCTTTCTTTCTTGACAGTAAGTATTCTAATGCTTACCTGGGACAATAAATATACAAAAGTGGCCAGAAAAAAAGAAAAAACTGAAATAGAACATGCATAAAGAATTTGGTTTAGCATCTTTTCATGTGTTTGTTAGCCATTTTTATATCTTCCTTGGAGAAATGTCTGTTAAGTTCTTTGGCCCACTTTTTAATTGGGTTGTTTATTTTTCTAGAATGGAGCTGCAGGAGTTGTTTGTAAATTTTTGAGATTAATTGTTTGTCTGTTGCTTCATTGGCTATTATTTTCTCAACATCACTCATTATCAGAGAAATGCAAATCAAAACCACAATGAGGTACCACTTTACACCAGTCAGAATGGCTGCCATCCAAAAGTCGACAAGCAATAAATGCTGGAGAGGATGTGGAGAAAAGGGAACCCTCTTACACTGTTGGTGGGAATGCAAACTAGTACAGCCACTATGGAAAACAGTGTGGAGGTTCCTTAAAAAGCTGCAAATAGACCTGCCATATGACCCGGCAATCCCACTGCTGGGCATATACACCGAGGAAACCAGAATTGAAAGAGCCACGTGCACCCCAATGTTCATCGCTGCATTGTTTACAATAGCCAGGACATGGAAGCAACCTAGATGCCCATCAACTGACGAATGGATAAGAAAGCTGTGGTATATATACACAATGGAATATTACTCAGCATTAAAAAAAAAATTCATTTGAAGCAATTCTACTCAGATGGACGAAACTGGAGCCCATTATCCAGAGTGAAGTAAGCCAGAAGCAAAAACAACAATACAGTATATTAACACATATATATGGAATTTAGAAAGACAGTAATGAGAACCCAACATGGGAGACAACAAAAGGAACGCAGATGTATAGAATAGACTTGTGGACTTTGTGGATGAGGGTAAGGGTGGGATGAGATGGGAGAAGGGCATTGAAGCATGTTAATTGTCATGTGTCTAATCAATCGCCAGCCCAGGATTGATGCTCGGGACTGGTGCAGCGAGATTTCCCGGGGGGGAGGGAGGAGGGAGGGGGGACCCGGAGGGGAAGCATATGTAAACCCATGGTGATATCATAACAATGTATGGCTAAAACAATAATTAAAAAAAAATAAAAAAATTAAAAAAAAAAAAAAATAAAAAAAAAAAAAAAAAGAATTTGGTTTACCAAATAGTAAAGAATGTTGAGTGACATCACTAAAGATGGCAGAATAGAAAGCTTTGGGAATTGGTCTCCCCATCAAAACAGCTATTGAACTGGCAAGAACAATTAGAATCAAGTATTTTGGAATTCTAGCATCTAATCATATACTTATAGTATCTACGGGAGTCTTTGAAGAAAGAGGATGATAAATTTCAGTGGGTTTTGCACAATAATTACCCTCCTCCATCTACTAGCCCTGTGGCAAGCAGCCAGGGGCTCTCCAGACTGTTACAGCTTGCTGGTTCCAGAATGTGGAATAAGGAGCTTGTTCTCTTAAAAAAAGAAGCAGTGTGCTTTACCTGCGTAGTGGGTCAATGGACCTTTCTGTCCAATGACAGAGAGGCTATCCATTGCTTAAACTTATTTGCTAAAGTGGCTTCCCAGGCAGCATCTGCAGAAGAAACTAAAAAAGACAGAACACACACTCTCTCTGTTTCTCTCATTGGATCTAGGCACTCAAGCAAATTCTGTCAGGTTACTGGCTCACCATGAGACAACAGAACAAAAACTTCAGTGTCCTCACAGACAGGAAATGGAGCCTTTGCAAAAATCATTTGGAAAAGTTACTAAACAAATATGTAACTGTAGTCCTCAAGAAGAAACAATAATCCCAGGGGAGGAAAAGGAATCTGATTTCAGAGTTACCAAAATACCATACTCAAAATGCCTACATCTCAACAAAAAACCACAAAGTGCACATGCAGGTGTGTGCACGCACGCGCGCACACACACACACACGCAGAAGTATGGCCCAATCTCAGAAAACATCATTCATTCAGGAAGGCCAGGCATTGAACTTACTAGACAAAGACTTGAAACAGACAGTTTTAAATACACTCAAAGAGTTGAAGGAAACCACGGACAAAGAATATGGAAGGCAACCAGGAGACCAGTGCATGAACAAGTAGGAAATAGAAATAAAAATGGAGCCAAATAGAAATTCTGGATTAAAAAACAAAGTAACTGAAATGAAAAACTTACTACAAAAGTTAAACCAGAGATTTTAACAGGTAGATAAAAAAAGAATCATTGAATACAAAGGTAGGGCAATTTAAATTTACCAGCCTTAGGCGAAGAAAGAAAAAGAATGAAGAAAACTGATCAGAGCCTAAGCATACTGACATAAATATGATGGGATTTCCAAAAGGAGAAGAAAGGGGTGGAAAGAATATCTGAAGAAATAACAGCCCCAGACTTTCCAAATTCAATAAAACATATCAACCTACACATCCAAAAAGTTTCCATGATTCCTGAGCAAAGAGATACGCACAAAGACACACTAAAATTAAACTGTTGGAAGACAAAGTATTGAAAGCAGCAAGGGATTCTCATACACAAAGGATCCTCAAGAAGAATGGCTGACTTCTCAGCCATTATTGGAAATGGCTTCTCAGCCATGCAGTGGAAACTGTAGGCCATAATGCAATAGAGATATATTTAAAGTGCTGGATGAAAAAACAAACGAAAAGCTGTCAATATAGAGTCTATATCCAGTATATCCAGGAAAACTGTTCTTCAAAAGTGGAAAATCAGAAATTAAGACATTCTCAGATTAAAATAAAAGCAAAGGCTATCTTTTGTTGTAGATTTGCTCTGCAAGAAATGCTGAAAGGAGTCTTTTAAGTTGGAACAAAAGGACAGTAGAAAGTAACTCAAATTTATATGAAAATAAAAAGTTTTATAGTAGGGGTAAATATATGGGGAAATAGAAAAACCTGCATGGTGGAAATGCTGGGTTATACGATTTATATATGGTCATTTTTAGTGGGCACTTCCAGCTTCTATTTGAAGTTTGATGGGAGGGTGGTATAGACTTAGTCATAGGAACATGTGGTTACATTTCATTTATAACCTTGTGATTTTCCGCTTAAAACTTAACAAGCCTATATCTTTCTGGGCTGAAGCTGAGGTTTTTTTTTTGTTGTTGTGAATTAGGCAATCTGGAAAGTGCCGCTAACTTTCGAGTGTGCCGAGTAAGCCCCAGTAACAGCGTCATTTATCATGTGAAGTCCCCCAGAGAGGGAACAGCTTGTTTAAGCACCCTGCTAAGGAGATGCAAGCTCTCTCAGGGCAAGAGGGGGCCCTGCCTCCCTCCTGATGCTTCTTCTGTGGCTCTCTCTTTGTGGAGGGAGGCAGTTTTGGGATTTGAAGGAGGACATGCCAAGAGTGGGGCAGCCAGGGAGAGAAAGACAGAGGCACAGAGAGAAAGAGGTGCTTCTTTGGTGGTCCAGCAGTTGAGACTCTGCCTGCCCATGTTGGGGACATGGGTTCAATCCTTGGTCAGGGAGCTAAGATCCAGCAGGCTCTAGAGCACCTAAGCCTGTGCACTGCAATACTGAAGCCCAATGCATCACAGTGAAGGCCTAGTGCAGTCAAACTCACACACACACACACACACACACACACACACACACACACAGAGAGAGAGAGAGAGAGAGAAAGAGGAAGAAAGACACTCTTACTTCTATTTAAAATGCATACCTTATCATCCTTTATGGCTCTGAGGTAAAGCACCTGCCCACTGTGAGGGTCAAAGAGAGTTTTTCACTCATTGTCTGCTTGTCAGTCACACCAATAAATTTATTCAAGAGAATCTAGAGTAAAGGGAAAAAGTGTGGAGTGGGTGGCCTCCCTCCAAAAGGTGTACCTGGCAGATGGATGTGACCAACAGGAGCAAAAGACAAAATGCACAGAGGAAACCTCATCACTGCATCTTTCTTAATAGCAGGTTGAATTTGTACGTTCTTTCCTGTCTATCTTTTCCTCTTGGTCGGTACACCAGCTGTCTAGATCACTTTCTTCACAGACCTTTCCCTTTGGTGGAGAAGATATGGAAACATGTAGGAAGTAACACCCAAATAGGACACAAATTATGGATCAAAGTGATTCGTAAGAATATGAGAGAGCATTTTCGAGCTTACCAACTATATCAACAGGAAGGTGACTGACATGGCCTGGAAACTGCAGAATTCTGCCTGGAAACTGGCAGAATTATACCCTAAAACTTATGCTTAAAAATCTATTTAAATAAAAATTTGGTTATACTTTTTTATATATATATAATAATACATATATATATTTTCCTAATGAAAAGTAGACTTCCAAGGAGTAGGGGTCAGGGCCCTCAGAAGAATCGCACACACATTCAAATCTTAAAGAATCTTCCTGCCAATGCAGGAGATGGGGGTTTGAACTCTGGGTTGGGAAGATCCCTTGGAGGAGGAAATGACAACCCACTCCAGTATTTTTGCCTGGAGAATTCCATGGCCACAAGAATCTGGCTGGCTACCGCTCATGGGGTCACCAAGAGTCAGACACAACTGAGTGTCTGAGCACACACAAGCACACACGCACACAGTATGTTCACAAAATTGTGTGCCAGATGAAGGGGAATCGACACGGAATTGCGAAGCCCTTATCGGAGGTTATAGACTGAAAAAGAAACAGCAACTGGTTCCCAGGAGCTGCGGCTGTAGGTTGGAGAATCTTGGCCAACTTGCAGGAACTTGGAGGAGGGAGAAAAATCCCACTTCCTATCCTCCTCCCATCCCCCACTGGTATCTCTCATTGGATGAATCCTGCTGGGAGAGGGGGCAAGGAGCCTGTTGATTGGTCCAAGAAGGTAAATTTCCCTTGCCCTCAAGTAGAAAATGGCAGAGGTGAACAGGAGAATATCCAACAGCACGTGGATAGTTAAAATTTCTCATAAACGTAGAACAAAGCCCTTTGTTTAGCTTGTGGATTTTTTTGTAAAAAATGCACACCTATTGTACTGTTATTATTTAATGTTTATTAAACACTTCTAGCTCATTAAGCATTCATAAATTAAGGCCTAATTCTGTAAGCTCCTTTTCCTAGCTATGAAAATCAGCAGTTTTTCCTCAGCTGCTTTATCTGGTTGGAAGATAAAAATGTTTAAATGAATGTTAGAGGGTTATGTGAAAACTCTGATAAAAGTATCAACAATCAGCTACAAGAGAGGAACACAAGACTTCCTGAAGCATCTATAATTATACTAGGAATTTACAAAGAAGACACTCTCTGCTGTTTCCAAACCTATATTTAGGGGCTAAAATACCTGGTTGGATCCTTTTCAGTCCTAGCTATTGATTTAGGAATTCATAGAACTATTTATTCTCCTGCTCAATAGAAAAGATTGCTTACCATAGCAACCCCTGGATTAACATGCAGCTTCCTGGTCACAAAGCACCTTCCTAAGGAGGATGAACATCAATGTGAGACATGATCCTGGTTTTTAAAATATAGTTTTAAAGGAGGAGGCAGTTATATTAAAACTCATAACAAAGAGGACAACCCAAGATGGAGATTAGCAATAGTTTAAGGCTTTTATGCAATTATGGAATCTGTGTGTATTTCCTGATCCCAAGCACTCTGTTCCACTTGTGCTTCTATAAGCCAAAATAGGTGGGAGATAATAAAATATTATACCCAACACACAGCTAACATAAGAAGCTTGCTGCTGTCTATGGGGAATTTTAACACAGGTCAGCTTCACCTTACTTATCCTAGATTTATCTTTCTTCTTTTAGTTAGAAAAAGGCAAATTTCTGGTCCTGCCACTCAAAATCTCCAAGTGAAAATATTTAGACTAATTTAAAGTTAATTTCCCTGATGTCAATCAAGCGTCTGAAACACTGGTGATTGTTTTCACCTCTTCTTGTGACGTGAGGCAGCATTTTAATTAGGAAAGAAAAATAATGACTTGTGCTCATAATTGATAGTCACAGTTTTTGTCACTGAGCTCAAAATGGACAGAGGCCAGGAGGGAAGTCATGATTTGTGTATCAGCCATCAGGGTATCCAGGCTTGTTTTGTTTTTGGTGTTTCTCTGGTTAGAAAGGCCAGTTCACAGGATCATAACACTGTTTAAGGCCAATGATGATACTGAAAGATAACCCTGAAATTGTTAGTGACTTTGATGTTCTGGTTCAGCTCCGGGACTGTTTTTACTTGAGGAAGACAGTGACTGAAGAGAAAAAAATGTGGGGGCTCAAGTACCTCTGAGAACCTGGCAGGTGATAGGGGAGGCATCGAGGGAGGAGAAGCAGGGGAACCCTGGGTGTAAATAGAGGGATGTGAGTTGGAGGAAGAGGAGCAGGAGAATGGGTCCAGGTAGCAGTCGTTTCATCTATAGCCTCTGTGTCTAGAGCTCTGTTTGGACCCCAGAAAGCAGCTAGAGGTTTGTGGGAGAACACCATGGCTGACTGAAGCTGGAGCAAATATGCTAAGCTCCTGCATACATTTTTATTTGGAACACTTCTTCCTATGATGTCACATGGTTTACTTTTAAATTATATTCCCCTCCTCCAGCCTCCATGAAAAATGAGAATCTGGGTCCTTAGCAGACATACCATTGCATTGATTTTCAGAGAATTGGCTTAGTCATAAGGAGTTCTCTTCTTCTGAGGTAACCTCAGCATTTGTGGGTACTGCATGAATCAGGAAGGTTTATCTGGGGAGATAAGGTGAAATGAAGAATCACAAATTGATAAATCAGGAGTTTGGGATTAACACACATTTACACACACACACATTAATACGCTATAAAGCAGATATCCAACATGGACCTATGTTGGGACTTATGGTTTGTAATAGCCTACATAGGAAAATAGTCTGAAAGAACACACACGTGTGTGTGTGTGTGTGTGTGTGTGTGTTTAAGTTCAGATATAATGGAATCACTTGGCTGTACACCTGAAACCAGCATAAAGTTGTAAATCAATTATACTTCAATAAAAAACAAATGAGAAAAATGAAGATTCAACCAGGCCTTCTAAAGTTGTCAGAGTGCTGTAGAATCAAATAATAAATCAGGCAGTTAATGGGTGATTAGAATATTAGAATCATCTGAATTATTATTGGTGTGATAGTTTCAGCTTTTTTCAGTGTTAGAGAGTTGTTATTCAAACTCGAGTGAATACCAGTAGTACTTAGAAAGCCAGTAATCATGAAGATTCAGGAGCTTCACCTCCAGTGACTGGGTCTTGGGTGGAAGCTGATAATCTGCATTGGTAATAAGGTCTCGTGTGATGCTGTTGTGCTGAGGGCCACAGTTTTGAGTAACACTGAGGCAGTTGTCTCTGGCTTTCCTGGTGAGTCAGTGATAAAAAAATCTGCCTGCCAACTCAGCAGATGCAGGTTTGATCCCTGAGTTGTGAAGATCCCTTGGAGAAGGAAATGGCCACTCACTCTAGTATTCTTGCATGGGAAATCCCATGGACAGAGGAGCCTAGTGGGCTTCAGCCCACGGGGTCACACAAGAGTTGGGTTTAGTGAATAAACAACAACATACAAGGCATTGTCTACTAACCAGTGGTTGAGTGGTTGGACCCAGGAGTTTGTGTTTTAACAAGCCTCTTGTTGATACTTGAAGCATACCAAAATCTGAAAAGAATTGTTTTAAGCCACTTATTCTCAACCTTAGCTAGACATTACTTTATAATACCAATGCCTGGGTTTTATCTAGCCTCTAGCAAGGTCTATTGAAATTTGACTGAAAAACAGTCTGACATAGGGATTAGTTGAAGTTGCCCAGACTTTCAAATGTGCGACCAGGGCTGAGAACCATATCTTCATTTCTAGATGGCACAAGACTAGGGCATCTGCAATTTATACTTCTCAGTGTGTTGCTAGAGAAGGAAAAGAGATGGATAAGAATTCTAGCATCTGAAAGGAAATAAGCTTTGCTGATCTTGTGTGAAGTCAATCCCAGTTTACCTTACAGTCGGTAGAGAATGTGAGTAATGAAGGGCTTGATTCAAAAGACCTGGGAATGAGTCAGTTGGAAGAGGTGGAAATTTGAGTAAAAGGGCAAATTCTATAAATCTGTAGAAGTGAAACCCATTTAGTTGCCTCCAAAGGGCCAAATGTGCTATTTAAAAATGCTCCAATAGAGCATTCAATTTCACAGCTGTCTGTAGCTTTGAGGCCAAATTCTCTTTCCCTAAAGTTAGGAAACAGAAGTAGGAGTGCTACCCAAAGCCACATGCACTACTGAGATATTAATTAAGCCCCAAAGACTTCAAGGACCCCTGTCCAGTCTTCCTGAATGCATTATTTTGTCAGCTCACGCAAGCAGACCTCTCTTGGCCTTCATCACATTTGAACCAGATCTCTAAGTCTGGATTATTAATATAAAAGGATGTCAAAATTTTAAATTCTGGAGAATAGATTCCTCTGACACTAGTCCACATCCTTTTGTTATTTCCCTAAGATCTTAAGACTTTTTCTGTTTTTATGAAACAGTTTCTTATTGAATTGTTAAATAAACAACAAAAAAATAGGATTCTTTCCATTTGCAAAATCCAGCTTGAAATTCAGACAGTCAGTGTGGGTATTATGTCAAGTCAGAATGCTGAATGACAAATCTGAAACACAGACTCCTCACATGTTCTGTTTCATTTGATTCTGAGACTGTTCTGAACCTCAATTTCCTTTACTGTCAAATGACAATGACTTCTCATGTTCTCTTTTAACAATAGTAGTGTACATCTTAGTAAAAAAGAAAACTAAGACTCTGGAGAATTCTATGTGATCTTGTGTGTGTGTGTGTGTGTACATGTTCAGTTGTGATTGACTCTTTGCGACCCCATAGACTGTAGCCCATCAGGCTCCACCGTCCAGGGAATTTTCCAGCCAAGAACTGGAGTGGGCTGCCATTTCCTACTCCAGATGAGATCACAGTCAATGGCAAATCTGTTGTGTTAGTTTTCAAACTTTCAACTACGATGCTAAATGAAACTTTACCTCTTTGCAATGACACTGCTTTGGTGCTGACTCCCTGCTTTTCCTTTCCTGCTGTGTAATGGCTCCTGTTTCTCACTGATATAATATAAGTGACTGGAAAAAGTAAGCTATATTCTCCAATTCATTCCTCTTAGGGTGATAGAAAATAAAGGATTTTTCCTATGATCTGCTTCCAAATCATTTTCACCAACTGTGGATTTCCCATTTGTAGAGAGTTATCAATTGAAACTTTTTTCCTCTGTTGGTTTGTACTTTGCCATCTTTTTGAAATAAAATTCCATTTACTTTGTTGGTTCTAGGAAAACAAGCTATTGCAAGAATTAGAATGTAGTGGGGGGAATTAAGTTCTTCCAATTTGCTAGTAAACCGACAAATACCCACAAAGACCCTTCTTCAGGTCTCCTGAGTAGATGCATCTTTACAAATACATACATTCTTCTTGACTTTGCCAACCATTGTACCTATGTCAAAGTTGGAACTGTATTAAAATAAAAGGATGTCAAAACTTAAATCATTGCAGAGGATGCATCCCACAAATCTGGCATTAATGATGGGCATTGATATCAACCAAATTAGTAATTAGTTGTTATGGAGAAAGAGTTGTCCATTTTTGCCTAAAAAATGTGTCAAGGGAAGAAGGGAAAGCAGGGAAAAGATCTAGTTCTGGAATTCAAGAATACTGGGCTTGAGTTTTGATCATCAGTTAATTAGTTATGAGATCGTAGAACAATTCCTCAGTTGTTCCAGGTGTGAAATGGACCAAGACCAGTGTAATGTGCATTTGAATTCCATGAGAAGTTGGTAAAATGTAGACTCTGGATTGGGGTTCAAGATCCTGTATTTCTAGTGTCTCCAAAGTGATACTGATGCTGTGAAATCTGAAATCACACCCTGAGTAGCAAGTGGACAGATGATTCTCCCAAGTTACATTCTAGTTCTGAAAGTACATTAATATGTATATGATTGATAGATATATGATAGATAACTTTTGAGTCATTTTGAAGAACTCTATTAAGTGTAGTGTGTGTGTGTGTGTGTGTGTGTTTAGTGACTAAGATGTATAAAATTCTTTGTGACCCCATGGACTGTAGCGTGCCAGGCTCCTCTGTCCATGGGATTTCCCAGGCAAGAATACTGGAGTAGGTTACCATTTCCTTCTCCAGGGGATTTTTCCAACCTAGGGATCGAACTTGTATCTCCAGCATTGGCAGGTGGATTATTTACCCCTGAGGCACCTGGAAAGCATCTTCATGTGGATGGTATGGTACCTAGATGGATTCTCTACAATTTCATGCCCTTGTTTCAGGAAAAATATTAATACCAGAAGAGTTTTTGAAGTAATGACATTCCGCCTTTCCCTAAAATACTATTGTCTGCCTATTCAATGCCTTCTAATTCCCCTCCAAAACAACCCAGAAGAAACTTGAGTAAGTATTGTAAACTTTCTGATTTGCTCTATCAGTCAGGGAATTATGCTTTTTAAGTTTTTGCTATATCTACAGTCCCTAAATAATGGATTACATTGATATCCTAATCGCCAAACCAGTTATTTTCTTTTAAACCTCTTGTATTGTAATATGAGTTTCTAATTTTCATCCTGAGACTGAATATGTATTCCAGTCAGTGACACAGAATATTAACATATATTTGCATGCTACTAATGAGAAATCCTCAGATGAAATTCTAACCTGAGTTATATGGATGAATCAAGAAAACTTCCTACTGTGTCTGATTGCATGGGTTGATTTACACATCCCAAGACAGGCTCATGAAATTAACAATTATGATGACAAGGATATAAGCACATATATGAGTTTGGCTTCTCATTGGTTTATCTTTAACTAGATCATTTTATGATGTTTCAGAGTTTCAGGCTTTTACTTGGAAAGGTAGGCACCTGTGACAAGATGCAGCCTACCTGCAGTAACAGCAAAAGCAAGCAGCCAACTCTCCTGAGGAAGGCATTTCCAGACTTCATTCCCCAAAGATTAACATCTGCAGTGAAGTCAAAGATGTGGTGTGTGCACCCCTTGCCATGTGTGCATGGGACACACTCACTTTGGCAAAAAGGAAAGAAGTGAATACATGCAGCCTATCTTCTGTTATATCAGAGCAGGGAACAGTAAAATATTAATACCAAAGAGAGAGTTTCATTTACAATGAACATCAATGCCTTCCTGTTAGGTGTGGGGGTGGGAAGAGTTTCTGCTGAGAATATAAACTTATTAAAGATATTAAAAAGAAAACAACTTTGCTTAGTTCCTAAACTCACTGGACAAAATATACTAAAAAAAAATTCTTAGCATCTCTGCTATCTTAAAATGTGTCATTATATTCCTCCAAAATTTAAGCTCACTTGAATTTTTATATGGTGCCAAATTAATGGCAAAAGCAATTTATTCGGAATCAGAATTCCTTGATTTAAAATCTGACTTTGAATCACTCACCTGAATTCTCTGAGCCTGTTTTCTATAAAATGAACTGCTAGATATTCACTAACACCCTCATTATCCTTGTAATTTCTTAATCAGTTTCTTAATTGATATTTTGAGTTCTTCATGTTTACTTACAAATCTGAAATGATGCTTACGGCCCTTCTTTACACTTGTTTATCACATTTAACATTTTTCATAACTTGGCCATTTTCCTTTAAAAGACCCACATTGAGTTTCCTATCTGATGTGTGGGGCTTTAGACTGTTAAGGCTCTAGTGGCCCAGGAGATGAAGAGGATCCCAGGAGAATAAGCATATGAATGGAGGCAATGTGCCTCTTCTCCTTCTATCTTGTATCTCTGTGAGGTTGCCTCTTTAGGGAGCTATGAACTTTGGAGAGGAGCTTTGAATTGACCACAATTATTGGCTTCCTGGAGCAACTTGTAGGTGGTTAGCTCAGAATGTCCTCAATGGGAAGCGAAGTCCAGAGGTCCCTTGGGGCTGGCTCAGCTCCTAGAGCCTTGTGAGATCAATTGTATGCATCTCTGCCCAACCCTTGGCTCCATGGAGAATACTTACATCATGGAAATCAGCATATGCAAAGAATTGTGGTGTTTATTAGAACCAGTTAAATATATATGACCATTAGAACTGGATATTATATATACACATAAGCACACACAAACATATACCAACACCACTCATATTGAGAATTTGACAGTTTTTGTCAAGACAAAGAACCAGGTTAGAACTTCTATCTCAGATGTTCTTTTGTGATTTCTCTCCAATTTAGGATGCCCATGCAGTAAATTTTCAAAAATGTGTACAATATAACAATATATCATCATTTCATATATTTATTAAAGAAATACATATTCATAATGCATTAAAACAAAAGGGAGAAAACACTCATTCTGGAGTGGACTGCCATGCCCTCCTCCAGGGGATCTTCCTGACCCAGGAATAGAACCCACATCTCTTGCATCTCCTACATTGCATCCAAAATCTATACTGCTGAGCCACCGGGCAAGCCCAGTAATGAGTGAGTGAGTAAAAGTCGCTCAGTTGAGTCCGACTTTTGTGACCCCATGGATTGTAGCCTGTCAGGCCCCTCTGTCCATGGAATTCTTCAGGCCAGAATACTGGAGTGAGGTGCCATTTCCTTCTCCAGGGAATCTTCCCAAGCCAGGGATTGAACCCAGGTCTCCCACGTTGTGGATGGAGTCTTTACCATCGGAGCCACCAGAGAAGCCCTGGTGATAGTATATTACTGTCATAGTTTTTATATATACAGTCCTGTGAAAAGGGGATAATTTGCATAATCATTACTCTCTGATTTTGGTCTGTTCTCAGTTCTCTACTATGATAAATAATACTGTAGTGAACACCTTGATATAACCTAGATGGTGGAGAAAGGCTGTGGGGTAGAAATATAGGGTGTTATTTTGTTTGGACCATGCACCCCCTTGAATTGTTGGCAAGGTGGGGATATGACATAAGTAATTTAACCATGGCCAAGGAAAATTCAGCTGTCCATAGAGCAATTTGGAGAACCTAGAGATTTATGCACGTTCTATAAAATGCCAACCAAATGGCATATGTGGGTGTGTTGAGATTTTCTGCCAGGTGGTTTTGAAAGGAGCTTGCCAGGGCCTAAATCAACCCGATCATCAGGATCAGAGCAGATGCCAGCTATTTTTTTTTCTTATGCCCCAATTCTGCACCTGATTGAGGACACCTGACAGGAATATTTGGCACCTCATGCATGTGGAAGCAATCAACACCATCAGGGAGAGTTTGCTTACAGTGAAGATAGAACCTTTAGTTGTTGGGTGAGGCCAAGAATTTCTGTTCATCCTCATTTGCCAAATCTACCTCCAGCTTGCTGGGTGGGTGTGTTTCTGAACCTACCACCCAGGCACAAGTCAAGCCAACTAATCTGGTGTGTTTTATTCCCTGATAACTCTGCCTTGAATCTATTTGTGTATATCTCCACCTGCTCTGTTCACCCAAATTCCTGTGGTTGAATGTGTTTGGTTCTGAATGTATTGAATTCTTCATTTAATTCAATTCACTAGACATTTAACATGCAGTGGGCCACTGGGAGGCAGGATACAGTGGTTGTCTCCATTTTTTCCAGACTGATGGCCTAGTAGAAAGATAAAGGATATTTTTTATATGTATAATTTTTAAAGTCTTTATTGCATTTGTGGCAATATTGTTTTTGTTTTATGTTTTTCTTTTTGCTTTTTTTGGCCATAAGGCCTGTGTGATCTTAGCTCCCTGACCAGGGAACAAAACCCACACTCCTGCACTGGAAAGAGAGGTTGGAACTACAAGATTCAGGGAAGTTCTGAGATAGAGGGTATTAAAATACCCAGGATGTAAGTTGCATGGGATAGGGGTTCTCTTATGAATGAACACTAAGCCATGGGGACAGAGAAAAAAGGTATAAATTTGAGTGAGCAGAGGTGGGAACAGTGAATTCTTGAAAGTGGAGGCATGATAATGTTTCAAGAAGTAAGTATAGACTTGAGGAATCTAGGTAGAGGGAGTCTCATAGACACACAAGAAGCTAGTAACTGTTTTCCATGATTACTTTGTGATTTTTGATCAAGGGTTTCCCCATATTTTTATTATATATTATTTATTCCAGAAAACACCCTGAATTGGTCAAGGGTCAAACTACCACACAACTGCACTCATCTCACACACTAATAAAGTAATGCTCAAAATTCTCCAACCCAGGCTTCAACAATACATGAACCATGAACTTCCAAATGTTCAAGCTGGTTTTAGAAAAGGCAGAAGAATCAGAGATCAAATTGCCAACATCTGCTGGATCATTGATAAAGCAAGAGAGTTATAGAAAAACATCTATTTCTTCTTTATTGACTATACCAAAGCCTTTGACTGTGTGGATCACAATAAACTGTGGAAAATTCTTCTTCTTTTTTTTTTTTAAGAGATAAGAATACCAGACCACCTGACCTGCCTCTTGAGAAATCTGTATGCAGGTCAGGAAGCAACAGTTAGAACTAGACATGGAACAACAGACTGGTTCAAAATAAGGAAAGGAGTACGTCAAGGCTGTATATTATCACTGTGCTTATTTAACCTATATGCAGAGTACATCATGAGAAATGCTGGGCTGGATGAAGCACAAGCTGGAATCAAGATTGCTGGGAGGAATATCAACAACCTCAAATATGCAGATGACACTACCCTTGTGGCAGAAAGTGAAGAAGAACTAAAGAGCCTCTTGATGAAGGTGAAAGAGGAAAGTGAAAAAGTTGGCTTAAAGCTCAACATTCAGAAAACTAAGATCATGGCATCTGGTCCCATCAGTTCAGTCCAGTCTCTGAGTCGTGTCTGACTCTTTTGCGACTCCATGAATTGCAGCACGCCAGGCCTCCCTGTCTCACCAACTCCCAGAGTTTACCCAAACTCATGTCCATCGAGTTTGGTGTTAATGCTTTTGGTCTGTGGTGTTGGAGAAGACTCTTGAGAGTCTCTTAGACTTCAAGGAGACCCAACAAGTCCATCCTAAAGGAAATCAGTCCTGAATATTCATTGGAAGGACTGATACTGAAGCTGAAACTCCATTACTTTGGCCACCTGATGTGAAGAACTGACTCATTTGAAAAGACCCTGATGCTGGGAGAGATTGAAGGTGAAGGGAGAAGGCAACAATATAGGATGAGACGGTTGGATGGCATCACTGACTCAATAGACATGAATTCAAAGAAACTCCAGGAGTTGGTGCTGGACAGGGAGGCCTGTCGTGCTGCAGTCCATGGGGTCACAAAGAGTGAGACACGACTGAGCGACTGAACTGAACTGAACTGTTTGAAGGGCAGTAGTAGGAGTATTTTGTGACAGTTAATTGTTGCTAGACCACAAAGGTTATTTTAACTTGGATTCCTCCAAGAGCAGATCCTAAAATAAAGCTTTAGCTAGTCTATTTGGGAGAGAATCCCAGGAAATAGGGTGAGGGGAGTAGAGAATGAGGCAGGGAAGGGAGGAATGAGGAAGAGATCAGGGGAAGAGTGAGCAGGTCCCACCAGGGCCAGAACAGAAGGTACTGAGGGAGGCACTGTCTTCGATGCAGAAAGTAAGGGGTACTGAACTCAGTAATCAGGATGAACAATATTTTAATAAAATACATTTTAAAACATCAAAATAACACAAAAATGATAAAGTTTTCAATATTTTTAGTTGTTTAAAAACAGCAGGTTTATTATCTCATAGTTTTAGAAGTCAGAAATATGAAATGGGTTTCTCTGGGCAACATTTTAACTAAACATAGGTTCTAACAGTGCTGTGCTGAACCATATTGGAGCCTCAGGCAAAAGAAAAAATTGTGGGAAGATACATTTTAAATGTATTTCTTTAATGATGAATTTGCTTCAGAATATGAAAATCGCTGAAAAGGTTTTGGAAAAAAGTAAATGTATTAAAAACCTATCATTATTTTAAATTTAAATATTTTGTTTACATCAAGTTCCAATTTTATTATAATTTTACCTTACTGGTTTTCATGGAAACAAACTATTGATCATATTTTCATTAAAATCATCAATCATTTTAAAGCACTTTAAAATTGTATATAGAAGTGTGCCTGTTTCTTTTGCTTCAGGCTCCAATACGGCTTGGCATGGCACAGGTTGCCATGGTGTGTTTAATCTCTCCACTGGGAGTCCTCTGAGATATTGATCCACCAACCTGTGTCCCTCATTGGTCAGGGGCTCTTCCTGTAGGTGTTACCCCTCTGTCACTTTCAGCACGCTCTTGGGGGTCAGCTGAGACCTGTAGGAAAGGCACTACCATCATCTGCTATGGAGGGCTTAGATGTGCATCTGAGGACCACAGGCTTCTACACTGTAGACTCTGAGGATGTACCAAAGGCTTTAAAGAAGGTATGTGATAATAATCATAGGTCTGGTTTAGAAATAATTTTATGGACTCATATATAACAGTTTGGGAAATGAGGAAAGCAAGGAGTGGGAAGATTAATTTAGAAGCAACTGCAATAATTTGGTTGGGAGATAATGTGACCCTGAACTAGGGGTATGTCTATGGGGGAAGGAAGAAAAGGGAAGAGATAAGAAAACATTGAAGGGCTTGAATCCCGGGGGTCCTGATTGTGTTGGGGAGATAGAGAAGGAAGATGTGTAGAGAGGCTGTATTTCCCATCAGTAGCTGGTATAGTAGAGATCTCTTCTTCGAGTTGATAGCCTTCTAACCAAAAGTGGGGTCTAATTGCTTGTTGTTCAAAAGTCAATAAGTAGGCCAGGTTGGTGGAAAGGAAAGTTTGCTTTATTCCGGATGCCAGCAACTGACTGGGGGTGAGGAGAGTGGACACCTGTCCAAAGGCTGACTCCTTTCCCACAATCAGTGGGCTAGAGCTTCTAAAGACTGAAGGAGTGGGTTACGTGCAGAAACAGTACAGTCACCTCTGACCGTCATCTTGATTATTTTTAATACAGTTAACATTCAGTTCCAGGGTGAATTTGTTCCCATTTCTTTGAGGCCAGTTCTCAGAACTGTGGCCGTTTATGTCACGGCCATGTCCGGTCATCAGGTAGTTAACTTCTCCAGCTGGTGGGGGTTTCAGTATCTACAGGACAGATCACAGGACGTGGCTCAGAATGTTCTCTACAGCTCTTGAAGAGGAGCTAAAGATCCATGATTTTGCTTCCTGACTATTACTCTTTGGTCTCATTTGAATGCTTTCCTTTGTTTCTTCACGTTCTCACTTCTCTGATTAAACTTATTCTTTGGCCAAATTTTTCCACAGACAAAACGCAGGCAGAAGACATGGAAGATGAGCGGGGGAGGGGAGGGGAGGAGGGGAAGAGAAGATGGGTGGGGAGACCATAGGGTCCTGCTTTATTTCAGCTTGAGAGGAAGATCAGACTCTGTGAGGAGAGAGATTTGGGTTTGAACACGTGTGGAGGACAGAGACCCAGGATGGACTCACATATCCAGGGACACAAATGATGACTTGAAGGTAATTGCAGTATGCTTTTTCCTGTGTTGATGTTCATAGACAAAGAGAGTCTTTGAGAGGAAGGCTTGATGGCCACAGGCGCATAGAAGGAGGAAGAGAGTTGATCAAAGCTTCTCTAATGCTCTTTGCACTGGTGCTGACCAGTGCATTAAAATGCATACTCCAGACAAAATGTGGGAGCTGTCCTGGCAACTTGATGCTGCTGCAGAATCCAAGAGACGTTTCATTTTTTTTTTATCATGTCTTTATGATAATATCAAGTAGTGATTGATTGGAATTAAAAATTAAAAGAAAAAGCAAACAAAAACAAATTTCTGGTCCCATGTCTAATGTAATTGTGATGTACTGATAAGAAACATCACAGTAAATGCCAGCCCTTGACTTATGGAGAAGAGCTCTAGAGAGGAATTCTAAAGAAGATGAGGTGCAGGAAATGCTGTTTGAGGTTTTGAAGACAAAGCACAGCACAGTCAGGGAGAAATATCCTTGCAACTGGAAGGCCTGAGAGATGCAGGACATCTTGGCTTCCGAGAGGTGGTATTGGAGGATATCCCCGAAGATGATTTTCTGGGAATTGAGTATTCAGAGAGGACATTGGCCATCTCAGCCACAGGATTGTGTAAAACCAGAAGAAAAGTCTACCTGTGCTGCATCTGAACTGTTGGTGGGCAAAATGTTGGAAACAAAATGACCAGGATGGTGAAAAAGACATCTTCAAGGAAGGTCTGCAAGATGAATATGGGGGCAATTAAATGAGCATCATTTGGCTTGCTAGAGTTAATTACTTCTTGCAGCCATCTGCCAAGCACTTGAAAAATCCCATGGACAGAGGAGTCTGGCAGGTTCATGGGGTCTCACAGATTGGACATGACTGAGTGACTAAGCACTCACAAATGCTGAGCACTTGCTGTATTCCAAACATGGTCCTCAGTGCTGGAGATGCTGCTGTGGAGCAGATGAAGTCCCAGGGAGGAAAAACCCAGAGTATGATAGGAACAGAAGCTGCAGGAGAACATTCATAGTCCTGAAGGAGCTTTGTGTCTTCCCGTAAGGGCAGTTGAGGGCCACAGGATTGTGTAGAGTGAAGAAGTGCTATGCTTTCTGCAATGAAGAGTTTGCTGTCGGCTGCCAGGAGACATGGAGGCAGAGGCAGAGAAGAAGCAGAATTAGGGAGGAGACTGCTATGGGGGTTGAGGTGAATAAGGATGGTGGTTTGATGGCTACAGTTTATATGTATAAGATGTCTCATGTTCGCTTTTGGCCTTTAGAAATACTGGGTTATCGTGTTCATGGGACATTCAAGTGGGAATATCTTTCAGACAATTGGAATCGGCAGGTAAATTCTGTAATGAATAGAGAAAATAGAGAGAACAAGGGTTAGATGACTTATCTCTGGTCTTTATGTAGAAATTCAGTTTGCCCCCTATGGCGACCTTACGAGAAACTTGGAGCCAAAGTCACTCAGTTCAAGCTGCACTCAGATCCCTGACCCACAGAAACTGTGAAAAAACATTTGTCATTGCTTTAAATGTTAGGTTTTAAGGTAATTTGTCACTGAGCTCAAGACAATGAATACATTCACTGTCAATTAATAGGTTAAAGGAGAGTTTCTTTACAAAAAGGCTGGTCTAGGGTTGGAGTTCAGGTGGCTTGGTCAAAGAAAAGACAATTTTCCCAATGTCATTTGGAAGTATAGTAATCTTTCCTGTGTAACTCATCAGCTCTTTTGTGGTAAAGGGATATTTATGTAATTAGAGGGCAATGGTCCTCACTGAAATTAGAAAGGATTGCTGATGTCAGCTTTTACTGCCCCTTGGCAAATCACCCTTGCTTTCCAAGTGTACTAATCACAGAAGTTCCGAGGCAGCTGTCCACAGTCAGGGCAACTTATTCTTCACCCACTGGTGGGATGCTTCCATCAGGTGTGCCTCCTGGCTCCAGATCTCCATTGGTCTAATTCATTAGTGGCTTTGACTTAAGGATCTTCTGGAGATGACATACTGAGGGTGAGTCGGAGGGTGTATGTGAAGATCAGGCCATAACTCACATCTTATAGACATGGTCTTCTCTGGAGTTTTGGCCCACAAGTGTGGACATTTACCCTCCAGGATTCCCAGAGACCATAGCGTGTACACAGCATAAGCCAGAAAAACATACATGAAATGGCAGAGGAAACAAAATTTTACCTTTACCCTCTTAGGCTTTTTCCCAGATGGACCTGAGAATTAAACTGACTTAAGATAAATCACAGGAGAAAAGCATACAAATTTTGGTTAATATGAGTCTTATATAATACAGGGAGCCTTCATAATGAATGACAACCTGAAGATACGGTGAAATTACAAGCTTCCCTGGTGGCTTAGTCGGTAAAGAATCCGCCTACAATGCAGGTAATTTGGGAAGATCCCCCAGAGAAGGAAATGGCAACTCACTCCAGTAATCTTGCCTAAAAAATCCATGGACAGAGGATCCTGGCAGACGACAGTCCATAGGGCTGCAGGAGTTGGACACAACTTAGCGACTAAGCCACATGCCATTATATAAGCTTGAACTAGGATAAGAAATTATGGAAAAGTAACTAAATTATGTGAGGTGGCTAACATTATTATATAGGAGTTATTTTAACAAGGTCTGCTTATAGAGAATTCTTTTTTAATTTTTTAAAAACTGTAGTTGGCTTACAGTGTTGTGTTACTTTCAGGTGTACAGCACGGTGATTCAGATCACTGTTGTTTTTCAGATTATTTTATACGTTATTACAAATATTGAGCATAATTCTCTGTGCTACACAGTGAGTCCTTGTTTATATATTTTGTATATAGTAGTGTGTATATGTAAATCCTAAAATCCTAATTTATCCCTCCCTCACTTCCCCTTTGGTAACCATATGTTTATTTTCTATGTCTGAGGGTCTCTCTGTTTTATAAATAAATTCATTTTTATAATTGTTTTAGATTCTATAAATAAGCAATGTCATATGATGCTTGTCTTTCTTTGACTTAATTCACTTAACATGATAAATTCTAGGTCCGCTCATGTTGCTGCAAATAGCATTATTTGAGTCTTTTCACAGCTGAGTAATATTCCATTGTGTATATACATATATATATACACACAATATATACACATAAATGTGCACAATGGAATATTACTCAGCTGTGAAAAGACTTAAATAATGCTATTTGCAGCAACATGAGTGTGTGTGTGTGTGTGTGTGTGTGTGTGTCTGTATATATATATATATATATATATATATATATATATCACATCTTCTTTATCCATTCATCTGTCAATGGATATTTCTGTTGCTTCCATATCCTGGCTATTGTAAATAGTGCTGTAGTAAACACTGGGGTGCATGTATCTTTTCAAATTATCGTTTTCTCTGGATATATGCCCAGGAGTGGGATTGCAGGATCATATGATAACTGCTTGTAGAGCACTCCACTCATGGACCCACCCTTCATTTCAGGTCTTCTAGGAATCTTGGAATTCTGAAAAGGGAATATTCCACATGATATAAATTGAATGTTAACTCAGGAAAGTTTCAAGGACCCGTTTGGAAATCCAGCTGCTATTGAAGCATCTTTAGTGGATGACAACAGGAAGAACACGGAACAAATTTCCCCATCACAGGAAGCACTCTGGGCTCACCGCAGTGCTCTGGGCTCTGTGTGGAATTTCACTCATATTTCATGCAGCAATCAGGGAGGAGAGAGGTGGGGCGTGGGGCTCACCCAGGGGCACTCTGGAGGGCAGAAGGAAGCATTCTGATCCAGTCTCCCTTCTTACCTGTGAGTTCACTGTACTCTCCATCTGAACCTCCACTCTTTCTAACTTTCCTTGCATGCATGTGTGCTAAGTTTCTTCAGCCATATCTGACTCTATGTGACCCTATGGACTGAAACGTGCCAGGCTCCTCTGTCCATGGGGTTCTCTAGGCAAGAGTACTGGAGTGGGTTGCTTTTTCCTCCTCCAGTGGATCTTCCTGACCCAGGAACTGAACCTGTGTCTCTTATGTCTCCTGCACTGGCAGGTGGGTTCTTACCAGTAGCATCACCTGGGAAGCCCCTAACTTTTCTTACACTCTGAGAATTCCTTACTGTTCAAAAAGGGAGGGGAGACTGCAAAACTGTGGCCTCTTCTCCAGGTTTATCACCTTAAATAAATACATAAACAAGAATTGAATCATTTTTTTTAGACTTTTTGTTCTGTTTAGTCACTTCTTCTTATGCCAATTTTTTTAACAAAACTATTGTATAATTGCTTTACAATGTTGTGTTAGTTTCTGCTGTACAGCAAAGTGAATCAGTTATGTATATACGCATACCTCCTCTTGATTTGGATCTCCTTCCCATCTAGGTAACAACAGAGCATTGAATAGAGTCCCTTGTGCGGTACAGTAGGTTCCCATGAGCCATCCATTTTATGTGTAGTACCACTAGTGTATATGTGTCAATCCCAGTCTCCCAATTCATCCCCCTCCCGTCCCTAAATCTTTTAAACTTATACATTTTTGCTGTGTCATCCCTCTGTGCGGAGAAGGCAATGGCAACCCACTCCAGTACTCTTCCCTAGAAAATCCCATGGCTGGAGGAGCCTGGTAGGCTGCAGTCCATGGGGTCGCTAAGAGTCGGACACGACTGAGCGACTTCACTTTCACTTTTCACTTTCATGCATTGGAGAAGGAAATGGCACCCCGCTCCAGTGTTCTTGCCTGGAGAATCCCAGGGATGGGGGAGCCTGGTGGGCTGCCATCTATGGGGTCGTACAGAGTCGGACACGACTGAAGCACCTTAGCAGCAGCAGCATCCCTCTGTGAGGACACAAATACACAATGATTAACTGCTTGGACCAATGAAAGAAGCAAGAGTAGAAAGAATCAAGGAGAAGATGAAGAAAAAAGCAACCTGGCTTAATTCTCCAAACGGTTCTCTCTCCACATGTGTGTTAAAAGTTTATAGAATCCAAAACCTACTTAGGATGCAATCATCTCTATAAACAGTAATTGATAAATAATTCATGTGATTCAGGGTCCTTAAAGTGATAAAATCCTTCAGCTGAGCAGTCCCCAGATAGTAACTGCAGTAGGAACATCACGATTTCTGCACCTCTAGTTTTCAGGGCACCCTTGGGATTTGCTAGGCTATAATAACAATAATTGCAGCTATTTGTTGAACATGGATGCCCTGCCAGACCCTGTGCTAAAGGACTACATTATTTTTTATTCATAAAACATGGATGCCCTGCCGGACCCTGTGCTAAAGGACTATTTTTTTTTTATTCATAATCAATATTCCTCACCCATGCAAGGTAAGTATTATTTTTCCTATCTTACAAATGAAAAAGTTGTAACTCAGAGAGTTTAAATAGCTAGTTCAATCTCCCAGAAGAAAGCAGCAGAGCTAATACACAGACTCGAGCCTTTCTGGTTCCAGAGGCCTTGGTCTTTCTAGTTCACCTTTAGATTAGCTGTGTTTCCTTCAGAAGTAGAACCTGAGGCAAGACGTGTGTACAGGCAGTTCACTTGAGAAATGATCCCAGAGATGAGGAGAGAGGAAGGGGAGAATGAAGGAAGGATGGAAAGCCATGTGAGGTACATCTTGTTGAGGTCACTGCTGTGGGTCACTTGGATTTGGTGCTTTCAAGGGCTCTCTAAGCAGCTTATAGCTGTCACTCAGAATTTTCCACCTGAGAATCAATGGGGAAAAACATTCATCCATCATCCACCAGACCCCACATTTGAGAGACTTCCCTGGTGGCTCAGACAGTAAAGCGTCTGCCTACAATGCGGGAGACCTGGGTTCAAACCCTGGGTCAGGAAGATCCTCTGGAGAAGGAAATGGCACCCAACTCCAGTGCTCTTGCCTGGAAAATCCCATAGACAGAGGAGCCTGGTAAGCTACAGTCTGTGGGGTAGCATAGAGTCAGACACAACTGAGCAACTTCACCTTACCTTACCTTACCTCTGGCACTACCAGCTCTGTCTTATAAGAAGCACACTGATGCCTGGGAATGGACAGTTGCTTGCTTTAGGGGCATCAGAGAATTCCCAGAATAGAAAGACTCATGCGGCATAATTTAGGAAACATGGTAAGTATGAAGTAAGTCCAGATCTGTAAGCACCTACTTGCAGCAGACACCTGGGATCAGAAGCGAGACTGAAAGAATGTGAACTGGGATACCAGAGGCATCTGATTGAGTCCTGCTTCCCCAAGTCTAACCCCTCCAGGTGACACTGGCATGGGATCCTTCAGTTGCATTGGCTTAGCCAAGACGGCGAAGCTTGAACATGCTCAGTCCTTCCCACCCAATTAAGTGCGAAGGAAAGGCATGGTTAGGGGCCTGGATGGAAATTAGTTCTTTCCTCATTAAAATCGCAGATAGAACAAGGAATATCTGCGTTTGCTGCTGAAATAGGTGCCATTTCCTAATGGAAAATAGGAAGCTGGAAAATTTGGCTAAAACTTTCTCCTTTTCAAGGTATTAAATTTTTATATTTTTGTATTTAATATGTGTATATATATGTATATAGATATAGATAAACTTTTGAGGATAAGTATGGTGCTGAGACAGGGTGAAGAAACATATGGCATTGAGGCAAGGCTGTGAAGGGCTAAGATTTTATCCACTTGCAAGCTGACACATTAGCCCACCACACTGTCCTGGAAGCCTGCAAAGTATAAGAGGCTCCTGTGCAGACACAGAGGGCTTTGCTACTTAGGGTACCACAGGCAGCATGAGCATCTACATATGTATGTCTATTCTCCTTACCCTCCAGTCCCACAGAGTCTACACAGATGGGCCTCTAGAGACACCTGTCCAAGTAATAGGTTGAATGGCAGGAAAGGAACATTAAGCTTTAAGGAACCTGAGTTACCTGTTGGGAAGGTATGCTCTGTCTTTGCTCAAGGCAACACGATCTCATTTATCCTGGACTGTAAGGATGCCTGTTTTTCCTCTGGAAGTAGATACAGTATGTTTGCTGCATACAATTACTTCCATTCAGAAAGTGTGTCCCTAAGTTCAATTTGTTTATAAGTCCAACGAAGTTAGCATAGGTAACCAACTAACATAATTGGTTATATAACACTATACTGTAATAGGTTTGTAATACTTTTCATATGAATACATAAAAACAAATACAAAAATAAACATTTTTAATCTTACAGTACACTACCTTGAAATATACCATTGTACAGTACAATATCTGCCATAAGTGAACAGGCACAAAGAGTAACTAATTGGAGGAGGGAGAGAGGTGGGAGATGGTAGAGCTGAAGGATGGTCAGCAATGGGAGATGGAGGGCAAGAGCAAGCATTTCACCCACATCTGATGTTGATGGTGCAGGTTCTGGTTCCTTGCTGAATTCGATTCTATCTATCCTCTTGAAAAAGTTATCCAGTGATATCTGGGTAGTAGCTCATTTTTTTTCTCATCATAGCAGGGCCAGCTGTATCACCACTGCTTCTGAGCTTGCTTGTGGACATTGTGGGATTGAAATGAAGATACTGCACTACTGCACTCTATACAATATTGTACAGTAAAGTACACAAAACCTCAACCACTTGTAGAGGATCCACAAATGTGACAAGGTATGCCAGACACATGAACTAATTTATGTGACGGGACATGCAAATGCCTGTTCACATCTTGGAAAGTTTGCCACTTAAAGGGTCATATGTAGGGAATATATTGTATTATCTCTATCTTCCAAGAATGTATGCAAACCTATCTTTGTCTTCTAAAGTTATTCAGTATGCCAATGTCCTTGAAAATATATTCTGGAAAAAAGGGCAGAAAATGTGTAGAAATGTGAGTCCTATAGATAATTTTCTTTCAATACTTTTGTCTTTCATCAAGTAGGAACAGGGTTAACTTAGCAGTTCAGCTCAGTTCAGTTCAGTTGCTCAGTCGTGTCCGACTCTTTGCCACCCCATGAATTGTAGCACACCAGGCCTCCTTGTCCTTCACCAACTCCCAGAGTTTACTCAAACTCATGTCCATTGAGTCAGTGATACCATCCAACTATCTCATCCTCTGTAGTCACATTCTCCTCCTGCCTTTAAACTTTCCCAGCATCAGAGTCAAATGAGTCAGCTCTTGGCATCAGATGGCCAAAGTATTGGAGTTTCAGCTTGAACATCAGTCCTTCCAATGATTATTCAGGAATGATTTTCTTTAGGATGGACTGGTTGGATCTCCTTGCAGTCCAAGGGACTCTCAAGGGACTTCTCCAACATCACAGTTCAAAAGCACCAGTTCTTCGGCACTCAGCTTTCTTTATAGTCCAACTCTCATATCCATACATGACTACTGGAAAAACCATAGCCATGACTAGATGGATCTTTTTGGGCAAAGTAATAGCTCTGCTTTTTATTATGCTGTCTAGGTTGGTCATAACTTTCCTTCCAAGGAGCAAGCATCTTTTAATTTCATGGCTGCAGTCACCATCTGCAGTCATTTTGGAGCCCCCCAAAATAAAGTCTCTCACTATTTCCATTGTTTCCCCATCTAGTTCCCATGAAGTGATGGGACCCGATGCCATGATCTTAGTTTTCTGAATGTTGAGCTTTAAGACAACTTTTTCACTCTCCTCTTTCACTTTCATCAAAAGGACCTTTAGTTCCTCTTGGCTTTCTATCCTAAGGGTGGTGTCATCTGCATATCTGAGGTTATTGTATTCCTCCCAGCAATCTTGATTCCAGCTTGTACTTCATCCAGCCCAGTGTTTCTCATGATGTAATCTGTATATGGTTAAATAAGCAGGGTGACAATATACAGCCTTTACATACTCCTTTTCCTATTTGGAACCAGTCTTTTGTTCCATGTCCAGTTCTAACTGTTGTTTCCTGAACTGCAAAGAGGTTTCTCAAAAGGCAGGTCAAGTGGTCTGATATTCCCATCTCTTTCAGGATTTTCCACAGTTTATTGTGACCCACACAGTCAGGGGCTTTTGCATAGTCAATAAAGAAGAAGTAGATGTTTTTCTGGAACTCTCTTGCTTTTTTTTATGATCCATTTGATGGCTATTTGATCTCTGGTTCCTCTGCCTTTTCTAAATCCAGCTTGAACATCTGGAAGTTCATAGTTCATGTATTATTGAAGCCTAGCTTGGATAATTTTGAGCATTACTTTTTTAGTGTGTGAGATGAGTGCAACTGTGTGGTATTTTGAGCATTCTTTGACATTGACTTTCTTAGGGATTGGAATGAAAACTGAGGAGGGTTAGCCTTTAGTCAAACCGTATGTAGAAATTTTACTGTTTTAGCAGGCATGCATGCACCTTTGACACATGGGACTCATTTCTTGACCTTGGGCAAGGGTTAAAGATATTCCTAAAATACTTGGATGAGAAACATGTTGAATGAACAAAGAGAGAGAGGAAAGAGAGAGAGATGTCAGTGGAAGATAGAAAAAAGTGAGAGCAAAAGAAAGAGAGAGAGATACAGAGAGAAAAATGAAAAGTATTTGGCAGGTTCATAAAAGATATTGGGATATAAATTCATAAATGTGTGTATGGATGAATGTATGAATGAAGAAATAAAGATATAATATATATACATAGGTATATAAATGAATATATAATACATACATAAGTATATGAATAGATTGAAATTGTAATGAAATAACAGAAAGACGAAAGCTCACAGGGGCTTAGACCCAGTCAGAAAGGGAGAGTATGTGGAGAAAGATAGAGACAGAGAGGTACATGATGACACAGAGAAAGACAGAGAAAAAACATGGATGGATGGATAGATGGAGAGAAGACTGAGGAGTGAGAAAAAAAGATAGATGTATGGGGTAATACATGAATGGAAGACAGATAATTAAAGAGAGAGAAGAGATGATACAATGTGACTTTGGACTCTGTTTTCAGATTTAGTTGTTTTAGTCTGCCACTGCCTAACTGCATGATTTGGGGCAATTTACTTTATCTGTCAAATGGAAGTACTACTAATAGTGCTGACCTCAGAGGGTCATGTTATAGTCTGAACGGAAATAAACTTCATAAATACAAGTTGACAAGCCTGTGATAATACTATTTGCAAAAAGATAAGTTGTTCCATCAGCCAAAATGTCCATCCCCATGAATCTCATAGGCCTCAACATTTCCAGCCCTCATACTAAATTCCTGTTCCCATTGGAGCTCTTGCTGAAGCTGGCAGATGTGTCAAATCCTGATAAAGCCAATACTGGCAGCCAACATTCAAATAGCAATTTTATGCAAACAGGGTCTTCTCATTATGTTCTCCTTCTGCAATCCATAATTATTGCTTCTGAATGAATCTGAGGTTGTCTTCATCTCCATGAAATGAGGTCACACTACTTATACAGTAAATTAAAGGCAAATTGAGCAGATGATATGTATAAAATAAGAAACATGCCATTTTTAGAGCCATTGACACTGTGCTAAATGAGTTGATTTTCAATCCAAACCAAGTATGTGTATAATTTGGTTCAGCATCTCAACATTCAGATGGAAACTCACACTCTTTGCAGACTTGATATTCTTTTTTACTCTTCACAGCATTTATGATGAGAAATTACATCTTGAGTCCTATAATTTCAGTTTATATCCAAGCACATAATGTTTCACAGTTCATTCTTGCTAAAGAGAAAAAAAAAAAAAAGCTTTTCATGCCTAAGTTATTTTGGTATGTCACATTATGGTGAAGAATTTCCAAATGAAATAACATGAAAAGCACAACCTATAATGTTTGGCTACATCAAAATGCATTAAGTATTCTTTCTGGCCTGCTTTTTAAGTTGTTCTGTATACACCCAAGCATTTACATTTCAAAGGACAGTTATTATAATTCTAGCACACTCTTAATTCTGTTAGTTCCTCACCTTTAATAAGGGCAGATAAATACAATTATCCTGATTTAGTAAAAAATATATATATTTTTTGTATTTTTTCCCAAATGATTATTTACTTCTCCATTCTCTTACTCCTGCTCAACCTTATGAGTAAACAAGTACACAGATGATGTAATTTAAAGAGCACTGTGATAAGGCTCAGCTGGTAAAGAATCCACCTGCAATCCCTGGGTTATGAAGCTGCCCTGGAGAAGGGAATGGCTACCCACTCCAGTATTCTGGCCTCAAGAATTCCATGGATTATATAGTCCATGGGATTGCAAAGAATTGAACATGACTGAGCAACAATCACTTTCATGATAAGCATGTGAAAATACTTCAAAATCCTTTGAGTCTTTTCTATGTAAGATTCCTCTTCTCAGAAACTCCACCATTTGATAGTCTTTTATTTGGCTTAAATAGCCTTCCTTCACAGGTCCTCTATTAAAATGTGAAGGCTTCTGAGTAGTTCGGGTTATATTAATTGGCCAAAAATTTGGTTGGGTTTCTGTAAGATTTTACGAAAAACCTGAATGAATTTTTTGGCTAGCCCAGTATTTGAGACTAACATACTTTATTTGGATCATTTTCAGATTCAACAAGCATTATTGAACCTTATTTCACTGGCAAGTTGGGTGGAAAGACATAGTGGAGACACTCATTTATTCATTTACCAAATTTTTTACTGAGCTCTTACTATATGTCAAATACTGTGCTGTGTGCTCGCTATATAATAGAAGCTTTGTCTTCATGGATCATACAATTCATTGAAGTAATTGATGTTTATATAATCACAGAACTAATAACTGAAGGTTGCAATGGCTTCAGTGAAAGACAGCAAGGAGCTGTGATGGCTTGAGAAGATTCTGCAGGAAAGGGAAGATCACAAAAGTCTTTTATAGGGTCACAATGCTATCCAAGACAGCAAGTTCATGTTCAAAGGAGTAGGTACTCTTGAACGAGAAGTAGAAGCTCTTATGAAGAAGTAATATAGACCAGCTTCATGGGCCAGAAAGTTGAGTATGCAGCTTACTTGGAAAATAAGCTCCAAGTTTTATCTTTCTCTGGCTTAGATCATTGCTGCCGAGTCATGCATGGTGTCTTCCTGCTCCTCTATCAGATGTATTCTTCTTTCAGCTTACTCATATTCTTGTTCTGAGGCTCTCCTGGCCTTTCTCATATGCAGTGTTCGATTATATAACAGCATAAATATATGGCTTGTCCCTTCCTGGTCATCAAACTTCTTGAGATCAACAGTACATCCTCAGTAAATGTTGGGTGTACATGAATGAATGACAGCAATGACCTTTAAGAAGAACATTACTAGTCCTATTTGTCAAATAAGGAAACAAGGTCAGAGTGGTTTAATGATTTATCTATTATCACCCATATGATATGTGGCTATTTCCAGATCTTAGGTTCCTTTAGAGCAAAAACTTATGTTAGAAAAACTTATGTCTTCTTTATGTTTTTGTATGCATACATTTTGCATACATTTTTGTATGCAAAGAAGAGATAAGGTATAGGTTAGATTATGCTACAGTAACAAAAATACCTCAAATCTCACTGGTTTACAGCACCAACAGTAGATGTGTCATGCAGGCTGTATGTGAACTGCAGATCAGCAGTAGATTCTGCACATTGCTGTTAACTGATGGAGCAGTCTTCATTGCAAGCATTGCTTCTCACCATGTCTAACAGAAAAACAGAGTTCTATAGTGCATGGCAGTTAAATATTCCAGGCTAGAAGTGACATAATATCACTGCAATTCATAACTCATTGATCAGAACTAGTTATATGTCTAGAATATTCAAAGGCAGGGCATTTGGAAAAGCTAATGATTCCCACAGAGAAAATGATATGTATTTCTTTTATGTGGTCATTTACTCATCAATTATTTATCAGATACTTATGTGCCAGGACCAGTGGCTATAACAGTTTATTATTCAGTTATTGGTTCATAAAAATCACAGCATCTCAGTGACATACAATATAAGTATTTATTTCTCTTTTGTGTGCATGTCGTATGGCTAAGATCTGGCTGATATAGCTTGAGTTCAGTTGAGCAATACTTCAATTTACAAGTAGCACAAGTTATTTGAGTCTTCTACATATTACCTACATCCTTCTGGGACCAGTTCCCTGAGGCATGTGCTCCTCATAGCAATGGCAGAAATATAAGAAGGGCAAGTGGAATCATACAATGCCTCTTAAAGCCTGTGCTTAGAACTTCCAGACTATCACTTCTGCCACCTTCCATTGATCAAAGCAAGTCTCATGGTCATACACTGGAGTGGCGGTTGCCTGGCACTGGAGCGACTTTAAGGAGGTACCCCACATTCAAGGGCAAAGGAGAAGCCACAGCAAGATGGTAGGAGGGGCAAAATCACTTTTAGAATCAAATGCCATGCCTGCCAGAGATGTTCAGAGGGTTCAAACAAACCTTGTGAGCCCCAGGGTCTAGAGATCCCACAGAGACTGAGACAGGAGATCTGGGGTCAGTAGACCTGGGTATGGCATAAGCCCTCTTGGAGAAGGTCACCATTAACCCCTCCACAGAGCCACCAGAACTTACACAGGAATGGGGAGACAGATTCTTGGAGGGCACAAACAAAACTTGTATTCACCAGGACCCAGGAGAAAGGAGCAGTGACACACAAGAGGCTGAACCCAGACTTACCCATAACCATCCAGGAGATTCCAGTGGAGGCATGGTTTGGTGGTGGCCTGCTGCAGGGTTGGGAGCACTGAGTGCAGCAATGCATGCATGGGACCTTTTGAAGGATGCCATTATCTTCATTACCTCCACTATAGTTTGGTCCCAGGTAAATAACAGGAAGGAAACACAGCCCCACCCATCAACAGAATATTGGATTAAAGATTTACTGAGCATGGCCCTGCCCATCAGAACAAGACCCATTTTCCTGCTCAGTCAGTCTCTCCCATCAGTAAGCTTACACATAACCCACTTATCCTTCTCAATCAGAGGGCAGATAGAATGAAAACCACAGTCACAGAAAATCTGATCACATGGATCACAGCCTTGTCTAACTCAATGAAACTATGAGCCATGCCACATAGGGCCACTCAAGATGGAAGGATCATGGTGGAGAGTTCTGATAAAATGTGGTCCACTGGAGTATGGAATGGCAAACCACTTCAGTATTCTTCCCTTGAGAACTCTATTAACAGTATTAAAAGGCAAAAAGATAGGACACTTAAAGATGAACTCCCTGGGTTGATAGGTGCCCAATATGCTACTGGAGATCAATGGAGAAATAACTCCAGAAAGAATGAAGAGATGGAGCCAAAGCAAGAACAACACCCAGTTATGGATGTGATCAGTGATGGACAAAATCCAATGTTGTAAAGACCAATATTGCACCAGAACCTGGAATGTTAGGTTCATGAATCTATGCAAATTGGAAGTGGTCAAACAGGAGATGGAAAGAGTGAACATTAACACTTTATGAATCAACAAACTAAACTGGACTGGAATGGGTGAATTTAGTTCAGATGAGCATTATATCTACTACTGTGGGCAAGAATCCCTTAGAAAGAAATGGACTAGCTATCATAGTCAAAAATCGAATCCAAAATGCAGAAGTTAGGTGCAGTCTCAAAAATGGCAGAATGGACTCTCTTTGTTTCCAAGGAAAACCATGCAATTTCACAGTAATCCAAGTCTATGTCCTGACCAGTAAAGCTGAAGAAGCAGAAGTTGAATGGTTCTATGAAGCCCTACAAGACCTTCTAGAACTAACACCCGACAAAAGATGTCCTTTTCATTATAGAAGACTGGAATGAAAAAGTAGAAAGTCAAGAAATACCTGGGATAACAGGCAAATTTGGCCTTGGAGTACAGAATAAAGCAGGGCAAAGGCTAACAGTGTTTTGTCAAGAGAATATACTGGTCACAGCAAACACCATCTTCCAACAACACAAGAGAAGACTGTACACATAGACATCATCAGATGGGCAATACTCAAATCAGATTGATTATAGTCTTTCCAGCCAAAGATGGAGAAGCTCTATACAGTCAGCAAAAACAAGACTAGGAGCTGACTGTGGCTCAGATCATGAACTCCTTATTGCAAAATTCAGACTTAAATTGAAGAAAATGCAGTAAACGACTAGACCATTCAGGTATGACCTAAATCAAATTCCTTATGATTATATAGTGGAAGTGACAAATAGATTCAAGGGATTTGATCTGATAGACAGAATGCCTGAAGAACTATGGAGAGAGGTTTGTGACATTCTACAGAAGGCAATGATGAAGACCATCCCCAAGGGAAAGAAAAATGCAAAAAGTCAAAATGATTGTCTGAGGAGGTCTTACAAATAACTGTGAAAAGATGAGAAGCAAAAGGCAAAGGAGAAAAAGAAATACATACCCATGTGAATGCTAAGTCCCAAAGAATAGCAAGGAGACATAAGGAAGACTTCCTCAGTGATCAATGCAAAGAAATAGAGGAAAACAATAAATTGGGAAAGACTAGAGATTTCTCCAAGAACATTAGAGATAGCAAGAAAACATTTCATGCAAAGATGGGCACAATAAGGGACAGAAATGGTATGGACCTAACAGAAGCTGAAGATATTAAGAAGCGGAGGCAAGAATACACAGAAGAGTTATACAAAAAGATCTTCATGACCCAGATAACCACGATGGTGTGATCACTCACCTAGAGCCAGACATCCTAGAATGTGGAGTAAAGTGGGCCTTAGAAAGCATAGTTGAGGTGATGGAATTCCTATTGAACTATTTCAAATCCTAAAAGATGATGCTGTGAAAGTGCTGCACTTGATATGCCAGCAAATTGAGAAAACTCAGCAGTGGCCATGGAACTGGAAAATGTGTTTTTATTCCAATCTTGAAGAAAGGCATCAAACAATTGCACTCATCTCACATTCTAGCAGAGTAATGCTCAAAATTCTCCAAACCAGGCATGAACCGCGAGCTTCCAGGTGTTCAAGCTCGATTAGAAAAGGCAGAGGAACCAAAGATCAACTTGCCAACATCTGTTGGCTCATTGAAAAAGCAAGAGAATTCCAGAAAAGCATGAACTTCTGCTTTGTTGACTACTCCAAAGCCTTTGACAGTATGGATCACAATAAACTGTGGAAAATTCTTCAAGAGATGGGAATACCAGACCACCTGACCTGCCTCCTGAGAAATCTGTGTGCAGGTCAAGAAGTAACAATTAAAACTGCACATGGAACAGCAGACTGGTTCCCAATTGGGAAAAGATTACGTCAAGGCTGTATATTGTTACCCTACTTACTTAATTTATATGCAGAGTACATCATGAGAAATTCTGGATTGGATAAAGCACAAGCTGGAATCTAGATTGCTGGGAGAAATATCAATAACCTCAAATATGCAGATGACATCACACTTATGGCAAAAAGTGAGTAAGAACTAAACAGCCTCTTGATGAAAGTAAAAGAGGAGAGTGAAAACGTTGTCTTGAAGTTCACTATTCAGAAAACTAAGATCATGGAATCTGGTTCCATCACTTCATGGCAAGTAGATGGGGAAACAATGGAAACGGTGACAGATTTTTACTTTAGCGGGGCTCCAAAATCAGTGCAGATGGTGACTGCAGCCATGAAATTAAAAGACACTACCTCTTAGAATAAAAGTTATAACCAACATAGACAGCATGTTAAAAAGCAGAGACATTACTTTGCCAACAAAAGTCCATCTAGTCAAAGCTATATTTTTTCCAGGAGTCATGTATGTATGTTAGAGTTGGACTATAAAGAAAACTGATCGCCAAAGAATTGATGCTTTTGGACTGTGGTGTTGATGAAGACTCTTGAGAGTCCCTTGGATGGCAAAGAGATCCAACCAGTCCATCCTAAAGGAAACCAGCCCTGAATATTCATTGGGAGGACTGATGCTGAGCTGAAACTCCAATATTTTGGCCACCTGGTGTGAAGAACTGACTCATTGGGAAAGACCCTGATGATAGGAAAGATTGAAGGCAGGAGGAGAAGGGGACGACCAAGGATGAGATGGTTGAATGGCATCACCAACTCAATGGACATGTGTTTGCGTAACCCCCAGGAGTTGGTGAGGAGCATGGAAGCCTGGTGTCCTGCAGTCCATGGGGTTGCAAAGAGTTGAACACAACTGAGTGACTGAACTGAACGGAACATGGCCATATTGAACAGCCACGGGGCAGAGAGAAATAACCTCTCCTGGGATAAAATGCACAGCAAAGATTCTTAAAAAGACAATTAACTCTAGTACTTTTCTAGCAGAGTCTTTATGGTTTTCAATATAGAGGATCATGTCATCTGCAAACAGAGAGAGTTTTACTTCTTCTTTTCCAATCTGGATTCCTTTGATTTCTTTATCTGCTCTGATTGCTGTGGCCAAGACTTCCAAAACTATGTTGAAAAGTAGTGGTGAGAGTGGGCACCCTTGTATTGTTCCTGACTTCAGAGGGAATGCTTTCAGTTTTTCACCATTGAGGACAATGTTTGCTGTGGGTTTGTCATATATAGCTTTTATTATGTTGAGGTATGTTCCTTCTATTCCTGCTTTTTGGAGGGTTTTTATCATAAATGGATGTTGAATTTTGTCAAAGGCTTTCTCTGCATCTATTGAGATAATCATGTGATTTTTATTTTTCAATTTGTTAATGTGGTATATTACATTGATTGATTTGTGAATATTTAAGAATCCTTGTATCCCTGGGATAAAGCCTACTTGATCATGATGTATGATTTTTTTTAATGTGTTGTTGAATTCTATTTGCTAGAATTTTGTTAAGGATTTTTGCATCTAAGTTCATCAGTGATACTGGCCTGTAGTTTTCTTTTTTTGTGGCATCTTTGTCGGGTTTTGGAATTAGGGTGATGGTGGCCTCATAGAATGAGCCAGCAATCCCACTGCTTGGCATATACACCGAGGAAACCAGAATTGAAAGAGCCACGTGTACCCCAATGTTCATCGCTGCATTGTTTACAATAGCCAGGACATGGAAGCAACCTAGATGCCCATCAACTGACGTATGGATAAGAAAGCTGTGGTACATATACACAATGGAATATTACTCAGCATTAAAAAAAAAATTCATTTGAATCAGTTCTACTCAGGTGGACGGAACTGGAGCCTATTATCCAGAGTGAAGTAAGCCAGAAGGAAAAAGAACAATACAGTATACTAACGCATATATATGAAATTTAGAAAGATGGTAACGAGAACCCAGCATGCGAGACAGTGAAAGGAACGCAGATGTATAGAACAGACTCGTGGACTCTGTGGAAGAGGGCAAGGGTGGGATGATATGGGAGAATGGCATTGAAACATGTTAATTATCATATGTGTAATCAATCGCCAGCCCAGGATTGATGTTCAGGGCTGGTGCATCGAGATTTCCCGGGGGTAGGGAGGAGGGAGGGAGGAGGGACGGGGGTTCTGGAGGGGGAGCATATGTAAACCCATGGCCATATCATGTCATTGTATGGCAAAACTAATAAAAAAAAAAAAAGAAAGAAAAGAAAAACGTCATAATGAAAGGGGAGAGGTAACTTTGTATAATTATATACAATATAATCTATTTTATTTTAAAAGGTACATCACAAAAACTGGAGGGTAATAAACCAAAATGTTAACAATGGTCAAAAAAAAAAAAGACAATTAACTGGTAAGAGTAATGTAATCAATGCAGCAGTGACCAGAATGATTCTTAATTTTGTGTAGTTTATATTTTATAGGAAAAGGATTGATAAGTAAAGTACATAAAGCTAGACAGATGTAACTGCTAAGGAGAAAAAAGTAAAGCCAGGAAGGGGGTTGGAAAGAATAGAAGAGGTTATCAGTTCAGTTCAGTTCAGTCGTTCAGTCGTGTCTGACTCTTGCTACCCCATAAACCGCAGCACACCAGGCCTCCCTGTCCATCACCAACTCCCGGCATCCACCCAAACCCATGTCCATTGAATTGGTGATGCCATCCAACCATTTCGTCCTCTGTCATCCTCTTCTACTCCTGCCCTCAACCTTTCCCAGAATCAGGATCTTTTCAAATGAGTCAGCTCTTCGCATCAGGTGGCCAAAGTATTGGAGCTCAGCTTGAACATCAGTCCTTCCAATGAACACCCAGGAGATTCTAAAGATCTCCTTTAGGATGGACTGGTTGGATCTCCTTGCAGTCCAAGGGACTCTCAAGAGTCGTCTCCAACACCACAGTTCAAAAGCATCAATTCTTCAGTGCTCAGCTCTCTCTCAACTCTCACATCCATACATGACCACTGGAAAAATCATAGCCTTAACTAGACAGACCTTTGTTATCAAAGTAATGTCTCTGCTTTTTAATATGCTGTCTAGGTTGGTCATAACTTTCCTTCCAAGGAGTAAGAGTCTTTTAATTTCATGGCTGCAATCCCCATCTGCAGTGATTTTGGAGCCTAGAAAAATAAAGTCATCCACTGTTTCCACTGTTTCCCCATCTGTTTGCCATGAAGTGATGGAACCAGATGCCATGATCTTAGTTTTCTGAATATTGAGCTTTAAGCCAAGTTTTTCACTCTCCTCTTTCACTTTCATTGAGAGGCTCTTTAGTTATTCTTCACTTTCTGCCATAAGGGTGATGTCATCTGCATATCTGAGGTTATTGATATTCCTCCCAGCAATCTTAATTCCAGCTTGTGCTTCCTCCATCCCAGTGTTTCTCATGATGCACTTTGCATATAAGTTAAATAAGCAGGGTGACGATATACAGCCTTGATGTACTCCTTTTCCTGTTTGGAACCAGTCTGTTGTTCCATGTCCAGTTGTAACTGTTGCTTCCTGACCTGCATAGGGGTTTCTCAAGAGGCAGGTCAGGTGGTCTGATATTCCCATTTCTTTCAGAATTTTCCACAGTTTATTGTGACCCACACAGTCAGAGGCTTTGGCATAGTCAGTAAAGCAGAAATAGATTATAGTGGCCAGCATTTTAGATGATTGGCCATCAGAATTATGTTCACAAAATAAAATGACAATTGAGAGCTTTCTTTTGATATCAGGTATCATCTGACAATTGATATCACATATTATGTGAATTAAATGAAGAAATGTCATCAAAGAGGAGGATATTTTCAACCTTGTCCAACGTGACTGAAATGTCAAGGATAAGGGTGGATGTCTGTTGGGCTGAATGACATGCAGACCATTCATGGTCTTGTGAGAAAAAGAGTCACTGGTTTAATAGAGTAAAAACACTGTCAAAATGAATTTAATAAAGGATGGGATAGAAGACAATGGTGACAGTGAATAAAGTCACTATACAAGGAGATATAAATACATCTCCTATATATAAGGAGAAAGTAGAATTTTGTTTGCTTATTTGCTAGAGGTTGGTGAGCGATTAAGGGAGAATCCTTTTTTTGTAAATGGAAAAAAGTTTATGTTTATTAAATTAAGCATAATTATAAGACTAATTAAAGCAAGGAAAAATAACAATCAGAAGAGAAGGAGAAAATTGCTGCTCTGATGGCCTTGAGCATTGAGAAGTATAGATTCTGTGTAGAATGAAAGGTGTGTGCTGTATTGGAAACATTGACTCTTCATTCACACGGTCTAGAGGGAGAACCGAGTACCTGGGGACAAAGGCAGATAGGTGAGATATACTTCAATGGGGGCCAGGGTCTTCTAATCTCTCAGCAAGGAGGAGGGAAGCATCTACCCGTTGTCCAAGGTCAGTTCTTTTACCTCATTCTAGGGTAACCCAATCAAACATATCTTAAAGTCCTACTAGTATTGTAGTTCTGAACAGGGGGTTGGAAATCTCAACCCAGAGTTTGTCTAAGGAACTCCATTGGACTTTAGGGGATAAATGTGGATTGGTTTCCAATCCAGATCCTGACAACCCCCTTCCCAAGAGTTGTTAGAACTGAGTCCACTGTTGAAAATATAGTTTTGAAGATTCCACCATCAACTGCTTTGCTTGTAGCTTTGTATGACCTTCGTGTGCTCTAAATACCAATCTCTTGTCTCGTATCTTCTAGTTAATTCAGACACTACCTCTCTGAAAATGCCTTTTCCTTATGCCACTAAATTAAAAGTCAACAATTGGGTGATATTTTAGAACACGTATCTGCCCTTCTATACTATCATATTTGAGAGCAGAGACTGTCCCATTCTTTGAGGCATCCCATGAAGCCCCATCTTACACAGACAAAGAACTTCACAAATTAATGAAAAGATAACTTTTTTACTTCCCCTCAAGCATAATTAAAATTTAGTTAAGAAAAGACTGCATGAGCAAGAGTTAAAGGTTAACAGCAAGTCTGTTTAGAACAATGGCAAATGTTAACTAATTATTAACAGACATCTTTTAATTTGAAACTCTGTTTTTTAAATTATTTTATGACAGTTTATGTTTAATTTTACCTGCTTCACCCCTGGCTGTTGATGACAGATTTCTGTTTTAATTATGCAGCCAGTGATTACTACAAATGTGTTGAGGCCCATTATTTATTTATTTGTTCTCTTTGCTCTCTTGGAATTGTAAGTGAGCAGCAATTGAACATCATCAAGTTTTCCTGGAAATGGCAGTGATACATGGCCAGATAATTAGTGCCTGCCAAATGATAGGGACTCATGTGACTCCCTATAGCCTTGGTGTTGAAGGCATGTTAAAAAGTGGATAAAGCCTCTGGCAGACACATATGAGGTGATGGCCTAGGCTTTGAATATCTTTATTCTCTGTCCCTGTCCATATGGCAAAAGCTAATCTATTCTGTGTAGTAGTTTTTGGTGACTCAGCAAAGCACCCTTTTGCTTAGTGTCTTAAACAGCAAACATATTGTTTGCACATGAGTCTGTAGGTGGATAATCTGGCCTGGGCTTAGCTGGGTGGTTCTTCTGGCCTTGCCTGGGATTATTTAGATCAACCTGATTGGCTGGGGCTGACCATTTCAAAATGACTTCCACTGTGATAGCTTATTTTTACTCCACATGTCTCTTACCCCACGGTGAGCACGGGCAGAATTCCAAGAAAGAGTAGAAGCACGCAGATCCTTCCAAGGTCAAGACTTAGAACAGCATGCTGTTATTATTGACCAAAACAAATCTCAAAGTCAATAAGACTTAGAGGGAGGGGAAATAGATTCCACATCTTGATTCAAGGAGCTGGAAAATCATATCCATGAAAGAGGCTTGGATACAGGGAGATCATTTTTGTGATCCTCCACAGCAGCTGAAATATAATTTATTTAAAAATCTACATGAGTAAGGTAAGCCCTTTATTTAAATCTCCTGGTGCTCAGAACTCTAAATTTCTGTAGATTTTGTACTGGAGTCAGAAGTAGGGCCTGGTTTTTCTATGCAGAATGTATTGTTCTTGAGATAGATGATAGACTATGACTTCTGAAATGAGAGCTCTTTGTGATGATATTAATTACCAGTTTGGAGGCAATAGTGGGGCTCCGGTAAGGAAAACCAAACTGATAGTTGAATGGTTCCCCAAATTCTGAGTAGAGTCAAGTATATCTTCCTTCATCATTTTTTTCCCCCCTCTGGGCATATGATACTCCATCTCTGCCCTGTCTTTACCTAAATTAAACATAGTTATATCTGTGATGATATCTAATAACTAAAGTGCTAAAAAATATAAATGTATTTCCATTTCTAGAAGGGTCTATTGACATTCCAAAGACTTCAGAAGGCAAAGTCATAAAGCTATTATGGTGGAAGGACAGCTGTAAGTGCTCAGGCATTTGAACAGAGTGCTCCACCCAGCTCCTAGACAATGCATCTTCTCCTTTTATCCTAAGTATTACATGGTCTCTTATTGTCAGTTCTGAATAGTGCTGGGTAGAATGCTCTGTAAGGCATTTCCACATACATTAAATAGAGGGTAATGTTGGAGATGATGGCAGGATGGCATCTAGTGCAAACTGTGCCCCAGTAGCAACTTGTTTAGATGTTATGACCTTAGGCTATGCTTCTTTCTGTCCTGCCTTCCTTGAGTCCTGCCATTTCTGCAAACTCTATGTGCCATACTTACTGGCAATTCTTAGAACTGCTTAATAATAAAAATCCTTCTAGCTGATAATCCTCCTGGCTAATAAATCCCACTTCTGCTAAATGAACCAGAATCACTTTTAGTTGCTTGCAACTAAGAACTCTATTGATTGATTTTTACATATTTTCCTTCAATTCTCTTGGGCTTCTCTTAATTATTAATCAAAGTATTTATTTGGGGGATGAGATGGCAAGCTGGGGCTTAAAGCCACACTGGAATAGGTTTGTAATGATTTTTCAGTGCAGATAAATGAAAAGCAGTGGTGCCATGCTCAGATTCCCGCTTCTAGTCAGATCTCACCTTTCCAGATTCTGTGTGTATTGATGGCCATGAATTCACAGCTCCCCTCCCCACTCTTCATCCCCCAGGTGAAGAATTATCCTCAGCTCTCAGAAAAACTTATGTCTTCCCCACCCTCACCCCCAGGCACCTCATAGCTAAGGATGAAAGGATATGAGGGTATCTGTTGTCTCAGGGAGCCCAGCTCAGTAGAGCTTCAGAAACCCTGAGGCATCAGGCCAGGGCCAGACTCCAGCTGAAACCAAGTCTCTGCTTAGCTCCATCCCTGTCCACTTCTCCTGAGACCTCTTTCTCAGTGAGCCACATTCCCCTGAATCCCTGGCTTTCACTCTGCTTCAAGGAGAGCCAGGCCAAGTTTGCAGACTGAGAGCTGGGGGAGAAATAGTTGTGGAATCTAACTGCTGTAGAGCAGTTAACCTCAGGTGTCAGTAACTAACCAGGTGGTTCAGTAAGGAATATGCCTGCCAGTGCAGGAGACCAGAGATGCAGGTTCTACCCGTGGGTTGGGAAAATCCTCTAGAGGAAGAACTAACAATCCACTCTAGTGTTCTTGTCGGGAGAATCCCATAGACAGAGGAGCCTGGCAGGCTACAATCCATGGAGTCACAAAGAGTAAGACACTACTGAGCGGCTGAGCACTATCAGAGTCTAAAAACAACACAAGATAATTTCATGCTCATTTCAGATCCATAGGGGTTTGTAACATTAGGCAGTCATTCCAAGACCCAGGCTCCTTTTCTCTTGTGGTTTACCCCATCTCTAGATCCTCAGCATCCTTCCTGTTTCGGGGAGGCAGGGAGTATTATCTCCCCTATTCTGGGAGTACTGACCTCATTTTCCTTCACATTTCACTAAGCACAAATTAGATATATCTGCAAGGGAAACATGGTGAGGCACAGGGCTCAAATGAGAGAGAATAACATGGGGGAAGTCTCTGGGGGCTGAATGCAGGAGAGATGTATGGGGAAGTGCAACTGAGCAGGACCCTATGGAGCCTTCCTGGGACAGGCCATCCCCCATATCCTCTGCTTTAGCTCCTTCCAAAGTACCTAGACAACAGTCTTTTATGCACATTTCCTGAGTTGTTTTGCAGAGGTGAAAATCCTCCACCAAATGGAAGATGTTAACTGCTTTATGACCATGAGCACATAGCCCCAGGCCTCCTGGAGTCTAAGGACTGATAATATTCCCCACTGTGACACCACCCTATTTCCTCACCATCAGCCAGTTGGAGATTTGTGCACAAGTGGATCACAATACGCTGCAACCTCCCTTCCTCACATGGGTTTTAAAAATGCTTTGTGCAAGACAGCAAAAGAAACGCAGATGTATAGAACAGTCTCGTGGACTCTGTGGAAGAGGGCATGGGTGGGATGATATGGGAGAACGGCATTGAAACATGTTAATTATCATATGTGAAATCAATCGCCAGCCCAGGTTTGATGTTCAGGGCTGGTGCACCGGGATGACCCAGAGAGAGGGAATCGGGAGGGAGGAGGGAGGGGGATTCTGGAAGGGGAACATATGTATACCCATGGCAGATTCATGTCAATGTATGGCAAAACTAACACAATAAAGTAAAGAAAATTAAAAAAAAAAAAAAAGAAAGAAAGAAAGAAATGCTAAACTGGAAAAAAAAAAAAGAAAGTTCATATCTTAGACCAACTTTCAAAAGAAACAAATATTGTACAATTCAGCATCTTTTTTCCCCTAATTTGTAACCTAAATCCTTTACGTGGAATGTTAATTAAGTTGTCATCAAAAACCTTTTTTTCTTCTTTTCTGATTTATCAAACTCTGGTTCTGTGGTCACTCAGTCTTCAGGGTCCAGCTTTCTTCTCTTGGTCTTAGCCATGGGTAGTTTGTCTCCTTGCCTATGCTATTTGAGTGGGGCCTAGAAAAGTCCTAGTAGCTTTTTTTAAATTGAAAATGTTATTGAGATAATTGTATACTTGCTACAATTGTATGAAATAATACAGAGATCCCTTTTACACTTTGCCCAGATTGTCACAATGCTAACATCTTGTAAAACTGTAGTATTATATCACAGTCTGAATACTGATGTTGATATGATCCACTGATCTTATTATGATTTCCCCAGTTTTAACTGTACTAATTGGTATATATGTGTGGGTGTACATGCATGCACATGTTTATATTAATTTATATACAGTTTTATCACCGTGTAGATTCATGTATCTACCACCACAGTCAAGATACAGAAAGTTCAATACCACAAGGATTCCTGGGGTTACCCTTTTATAACTATACCCACCTCCCTGTGATCTCCCTTCCTCATCATGTAAAAAATGTCTTTATCTAGCATCTTTTCAAAACATACAATGTCAAAGCTACTAATAAAATCAATTCCTTTTGATTTTTAATTCAAAAAATAAATAAATAAAAATGCTTTGTGGAAACCCTTTGGAGAGATCACATACCCTGCAACCCCCTCTCTCACCTGGCTTTTAAAAAATGCTTCGTGGAAACTCTGGGGAGCTTGGGGCTTTGTAAAGCATAAGCCACCGGTCTACTTGCATGACTCTGCAATAAACCTTTCTCTGCTACAAACTTTGGCCTTTCCATTTGTTTGGTCTTACTGTGCATCAGGCACATGAACTTGCACTAACAATTTTGCTAACAGAAGCAGAGCTAGGAAGCTGTAGTACTTGAATACACCAGCTAGCTGTAGCTCAGGTCACCAAATCGACCAAACAGGGCCTGTTTGGGGGAGTGAAAAGATGTAATTTTAATAATGAAGCCAAGATCCCAGGGGTAAAATGGGGCTATTTCAGGAATGTAGAGTCATCAGATCTGTAGCTGACTCCCAAGAAATCAAGAAATGGCTGATTCGTAGCATAAGAGTGATAAAAAAAAAAAAGTGGTTTAAATTTCTTTCTACTGGGAAATAAAATAATACTGCTGGGTTAAAGGGAAAGTGTTGTGACCTTCCCAGGAAGTAACTGAGGTGCATCCCTCCCCAGCACCTCAGAATATTGTGTCTAAAGGGCAAAAGGTCTCCTCCCACTTCAGGCCCTTTCCGGATTTCTCTTCTCTGCTGGCTTCCCACAGCAATAGAAAGCTGGCATTAATACCTGTTCGGTGGCCTCTGCCCATTCTCCCAGGTCTTTCATCTGAAGAACTAGGAGAGTGGCGCTTCTAGTATAAACATTTTCCAATTCTAAAGACTGAGAGTGTTGCAGGAAGGGGGACCCAAAAGGGGCTCTTGTCTGACACTTGGAAATGAATTGTCTGAGGAGACATGCGTGCTGGCAAAGCAAGCGTCTTTATTGAGAAGCGGTGCCTGGGTGGAGAGCAGGAGGATAAAGGGACATGTGGGTTTTATAGTGATGGGATTAGTTTCCCGATTGCCTCAGGCCAACCACCCAGACTCAGGGTCTTCCTGGTGGTGCACACATCACTCACGCTCAACCAGGGTAGATTACAATGAGGATTCTGGGAGGTGGTAGGATGCATGAATTTCCTTTTGACCTTTCCCGAATTCTTCTGGTCGGTGGTGGCTTCTTAGTTCCATGTTCCTTTTCAGGGCCTCCTATTGTAAAGTAACTCAGATGATTAATGTCGTTCCTGGCTAGAATAGGTGATTTCAGTCAGTGTTTCCTCTATTAAGAGGCTTGGTGGGAACAAGAGATAATCTATCCATGCTGGGAAGAGTTGGGGATACAGCTGTGGGAAGGAGCCTAGGAGATCCAGGCTGGGTTGTGCGCCTTCTGACGGCTGGAGGGAGCTGAGGAGACTCCAGCCTGGCTCATCTGAGGACCCAGCTCAAGAACTGGAGGAGGAGGAGGACTAGGAGCACGTAGGAATGGGCGGCGGGCTTCCAGACTCTCTGGCAGCACGTTTCCACGTGTATGGAATGGATGGTAGATATCAGGGGCACCACCACTCAGATCCCCTCCCCCTCCTCAGGGCAATGCTCCCACTCTCGGTTGTCAGAAGTATCATCAGCTCATAATGGGAGGCGGGGAAGCTGGAAGTTTGTCCTCATCCTCAGGGCACGGTGTTGCTCAAGGCTAGGCAGCCGCTGTAATTACTGCCAAGTGCAGGAGCCAGGGCCCGACCCCTTCACCTTAACTGGGTCAACTGAGAAGACTACCTCAGCTCCAGAGCTCCCCATAGTTCAGCGAGGCTCCCCTGTAACTGTGCAGGGCTCAGCTGTCTGTCTAGTCACTTCCTTACAGGTGTCTCTGGTGAGTCTGTCTCCCCAACTCAGAACCTATTCCAGGGGATGGCATTGAAGACACCCAAACTTTACATCTAAATAGAACCCTCATGCTGGGAACACAAAATTTCAAGGCAAATTCTAAAGCCCCCATTTTTGGCCCCAACCACTATTTCCTAGTTTCTTCCTATCCAGACATGTCCCCACATTAGGGTCAGGAGAGATCTGGAGGGGGGACCACAGAGGGCTGTGAAGCAGCCCCCCACAGCTTCCTCATCTGCTGCAGCTCCCCTTCCATTTCCGCCCTCTCTGACTTCTATTAATGCTAACTGGAGATCTTAAAATCTATCTTTTTCATCTTTGTCAAGCCCTGTAACACACTTCATCAGTTTCTTCTCTCATACCTTTTTAAAAAAAAAAATTTCCCCTGCCTAACTGGTTTTTCTTATGTTTAGAAAAAAACTCAGAAGTGTGTGTGTGTATTTGTGTGTGTGTGTGTGTGTGTGTGTGTGTGTGTGT
>ML663049.1:2663568-2709156 GCA_007570785.1 Antilocapra americana
TCTCGCATCCATACCTGACTACTGGAAAAACAATAACTTTGGGTAGACAGACTTTCGTTGGCAAAGTAATGTCTCTGCTTTTTAATATGCTGTATAAGTTGGTCATAACTTTTCTTCCAAGGAGCAAGCATCTTTTAATTTCATGGTGGCCGTCACCATCTGCAGTGATTTTGCAGCCCAAGAAAATAAAGTCTGTCACTGTTTCCACTGTTTCCCCATCTATTTGCCAGGAAATGATGGGACTAGATGCTATGAACTTAGTTTTCTGAATGTTGAAATTTAAGCCAACTTTTTCACTCCCCTCTTTCACTTCATCAAGAAGTTCTTTAGATCTTCTTCACTTTCTGCCATAAGGGTGGTATCATGTACATATCTGAGGTTATTGATATTTCTCCCAGCAATCTTGATTCCAGCTTGTGTTTCATCCAGCCCAGCATTTCACTTATATACTCTGCATACAAGTCAAATAAACAGGGTGACAATATACAGCCTTGAGGTACTCCTTTCCCTATTTGGAACCAGTCTGTTGTTCCATGTCTAGTTCTAATTGTTGCTTCTTGTCCTGCATACAGATTTCTCAGGAGGCAGGTCAGGTGGTCTGGAATTCTCATCTCTTTAAGAATTTTCTACAGTTTGTTATAATATGCACAGTCCAAAGCTTTGGCCTAATCAATAAAGCAAAAGTAGGTGTTTTTCTGGAACTCCTTGCTTTTTCGATGATCCAGCAGATATTGGCAATTTGATCTCTGATTCCTCTGCCTTTTCTAAATCCAGTTTGAATATCTAGAAGTTCATAGTTCACGTACTGTTGAAATACATTCATGTACTGTTGAAAATATAAAAAGATAATTTAAAAGCAACTTTCACTGAAGACAATGAATGAAATACATAGATTTACTATATGAAGGCACGAGTCATGATTCAAGAAAAAGTACTATTCTACTCTATCAGAAAAGGAAAGGAAGGAAAAAGGGAGAAGATAAAGATATGAGAAAACAACATTTTTATAGAAAGTTTATTTTATTCTAAAATTTTGGGGAAAAATCTTCTAAGTTATCTATCCATTGAAATGATGTATATAATTATTGAGACAAGTCAACAACAATAATATATGTTGCTTCTTGCAATAGCCAAACTGTGTAATGGCAGATATAAATAGAGTTCCAGGACCAAGGTCCAAAGTATGCCTTCCCCATGACAAAAAGTTCTTGGACACCAGCTGGGCATCCAAGAATGCAGCTCAATTTTGACATTATCCTGAAGGCAGAATCTACCCAAAGATAGAATCAAATGCCACAGGTAAAGGAGTTCAGTCCCACAAGATGGCCTCCTCCTTCTGATGCCCTGATTGTTCCCGTGCTTCTGACTAACTGGCTATAAATCAGACATCCCCACCATTCTTTCCCTTGGTTTGATTACTTTGCTAGAGCTGTTCTCAGAACTCAGGAAAACCCATTTATTCACTAGGTTACTCATTTATTACAAAGGATATCAAAGGATACAAATCAACAAGGAGGTGAAGAGATACACAGGGCAGAGTCCCTACCAAAGAAGATTCTGTCCTCGTGGAGTTTGGGATCCAGCACAGAGGCACATGGAAGCGTTCTGGTTCTCCAAGATCGAGTCTCTCTGAACCCTCTCCTTTTGGGTTTTTATGGAGGCTTCTTATGTCTGCTAGACACAATTGAATAACTCATTGGCCACTGGTAACTGATTCAACCTCTATGCCCACTCCCTTTCCCAGAAATTAAGTGGGACTGCTTTCTTTCTGCAATGGTATTTTCAATATTCAAGTAGTAAAATCAGTTGCTTGTGTACTGTTTTTGTTTGTTAAATTGTGTCATTCTTGTTAGTGTGTACTATTGTATCTCCAGTGGCTAAAAATAGATGGATGGCTCAGAAGTACCCAGTTGCTCTGTTGTGTCTGACCCTTTGTGGCTCCATGGACTGTAGGCTGCCAGGCTCCTCTGTCCATGGGATTTTCCAGGCAAGAAAATGGGAACAGGTTGCCATTTCCTACTGCAGGAGATCTTTCCAACCCAGAGAGTGAACCTGCCACTCTTGTGTCTCCTGCATTGGCAAGAAGATTCTACACTACTAGCACCACCTGGGAAGGCTAAATGACTCAGAAATACTTCATTAAAGATAAAAGTTCTATTAACAACAGCAAAATAAAATTATAGTCAATAAAATCATGACATAAATAGTAAACAGGTCTTTAGTGTGAATGCAAGATATGAATCTATATATACTGATAATTTCACACATGTAGCTATAAATTAAAAGTACAAAGGAGAAATACAATGGTTAATGTAAAAAATTAAAATTTCATCGGACTAGTGAAGCTTCCAACACGCCTCCTAAGAAGCTTTTGAAGGTATGTTTTGAAGCCATCTATGTTTTCATGTCATTTGAAAATAAATAAAAGAAACCTGTACCTATTTTTCAGAACAAATGCAAACAAATGCAGATCATAATGGATAAATCTCTTTCTCTTAAAAAATGAGAGATGCATAAATTCAGTTCTGCTCTTTATAACAAAAACTAATATGAATCTTATTATTGCCAAAATGCTGTAAAACCAACCATAAAATTAATGACAAATATAACGCATGGAAAGAAAATTGAACAAGCCATGGCCAAAAAAAGCCATTATCAAAACTCCTTCATACATCAATATTCCTGGGTAATTCATTACAGCATTAGCTGCTATGATTAATGCAATCTCAACAATCTGACTCAAAAGCATCATCAAAAAAGTCCATATAGCCCCTCTCTCAGGATAATCTGTCCCATTCCCTGAGTAGTTTCATGTCCAGTGTATTTCCGTGTGCATATTTTGCTTGATCATCTCCCTGCTGGTATCATGAAGTCATCAGATTACAGGGATCAGTTGAGTATCTTTGGTAAATTTGTTTGAATCTGCTTAATCCTTTCCTAGAGATAACCATCAGGTTAGGTGGGTTTCTTCCAAGTGAGTACAAATTATATTATACCTGTGTGACCTACACTATGCAAAATTCACCTGCTTTTTTTTTTAAGTTGATTTTATAGACAGCAGTTGTACTAAACTGATGTGTCTTTTTCCCTGTCCTTGTATATTTAATTTAAGGCAAAAGCCAATTTTCTTCATTTGGTTATATCTATTTACTTTAGAATATTATTTGAACTTGTATGCCCTAGTGTGGTTTATTGTTCACTGCACTCTGCACCATTGTATTTACTCTCTAATTGCTGTATGTGTGATAACAAGTGTTCCAGTTTACAGTTGGACAAAACTAGAAGTGAATCAGATTGCATGGAAGATATTCTCAATAGATGGAGAAATGGATGAAAATTTTTTGTTTTATGATAAATATTCAAAGTAAAGAATATAATTTCTCATTGTTTTGTGAGCACTGATGTAGACTAGAAACCATGCATTGACATGAATGTTAATACAGGACCCACCAGAATAAACAATGAATAATAAACCCAGTGTTGCTGTGAGAATGAGAATCTGTGCCTGATTTCCCAGCCATTAGGTGATTTATTCACACACAACAGTTAGCAGCCAACAATTTGCCTCCTAATCACAATTCAGATTGGAAGGACACGGTAAAAATTGTTAATTAACTAAATGGTAATCAGCAAACAAGTAAACACAGGAAAAACAAAACTTCACTTTTCCACACTGAAGTTTGTTGGCTTTAGAGAGAAATGGTGAATATGAGTCTTTGAAATGAAGTTTGAGATAAAAGCATTTCCTCACCACCTGGAACAAGACTGAGAAAACACGACTATGTTTTCCATTTTCTTCCTCCCAGTATACTATTACATAGTTAGGGTCTTTAGAAGCATAAACTGTCACCCAGGATAAAAAGCCCACAATTATAAAATCAAAGATTAAAATACATCAGGCTTTTTTAAGGAAATTCAAATTTTTGTACTATGGTTCAATTACTAAAAATTTAACTTTTCTCCAACAATTAATAATTTTCTTGACTGCTTTGCTAAGAAGGAAATTGATGTCCCAATTTTGTTAACATAACAACTTGATTTCTGAAAATTTGCTCTCTCCTCCAATATTGTAAGTGTATTTAATATTTGTGAAAGAATTTCATGGCCCAGGTGATGCAAGAGAAGATGAAAACAAATGAACAACAAGCAATACTCTTCTGATCTGAATTCAACAAGCATAAGAATGAGGAATCTACTTGCAAGATGAAATGTGTAACCTTTCAGGATTTGATGGTTTATGTGAATATTGATTCAGCACCAAAAGCACTGAAAGTAATCATTGACAACCACAATTATATGTTCATCATGCACTTTGTTCAAATTAAATTGCCAGTTATCTGTCAAGCCAAACAGGGGCAACCGTCCCTCCTGACACATAATTATGGGTTAGGGTTTTCTAACTTTGTCTGAAGTAAATATAATAGTAAAAAAAGAAGTGACTGAATAATGATTACTTATCAGGTTATCCAATATTAAGCTAAACATAAAAACGTTGATAAAAAGTTTACAATTTTGTTGTTCTCAACAATATGAAACAGTTATTAAATTTAAAATTATTTACATAACATGAGTTTCCTTTGTATTTAAAATTTTGAGGACTTTTTTCAACTTGCCTAAAATTGATGGCCCATATAAAATTCCAAACGACCATTAAATGGTCTACTAATCAAAATTTGACCACACTATTATAAAAATTACCCCATCACTCAAGATAAACATGAGACAATTTAACAGTCAGATTCACTAATGATACTGTCAAATTTAAAAATTGAAAACCAAATATACTTAATTTTCAATATTCAAATCTATTAATTGAAGTGATATAACCTTTTATGACTTAAAAAAATCAGAGAATTCAAATTGCAGACTAGAAAATAAAGGTAAATTTTTAAAGAAAAAAGATGCATAAGATGTTTAACATGAATGATCACCGTTACTTATTTAAGTTAGTGTGATGGACACACGAGTGCCTGACAATGCCTTTTATATTCCAGATGCTGGTCAAATCACCCTGCCTTGACATTCCCTTTGCTCAGATACATTCATTCACTCACTTAGTTGTACACAAAACATTAATTGAGCACCTAGTATGTGCCAGACACTGTTTTAGGTATGGCATAGACATCAAACACAATAAATCAATGTTCTTATTCTCATGGAACTTACATCCTAGAGAGGAGAAATCATAATAAAACAAAGGCTTCATAATTAAAAGCATAGTGCTATGGTTATATATGTTCAGTTGTGTTAAATGTATTGTGACTAGTTAATAAAGCAGGAGAGGGGTTATGAAGCATCAGAGATACTCAGAAAAACTCTTATTGAGAAGGTAACTTTTTAAGAAAACAAGAATGAGGAAGGCTGCAAGGCATAGCTCTATCTAGAGAAGAAGCATGCTAGGCAGAAGAAAGAGCAGAGGCAAACCCTGTGAATTGGAAACATTTGTGATGGGCTCAAGGAACAGTGAGAAAGTCAATATGGCTGAATGTAAATGAAAGAAGGGGAATAAGGTCAGATAAGTAATGGATAGGGAAGTTCATACAAAGTCTTAGAGATTAGCAAGGACTTCTACTCTGTTCTGAGTGAGCTGTGAAAATCCCCTGGATGATTTTGAGCAGAGTTGTGATGTGGTCTGACTTGATGTTTCCCCAGATCACCATGACTGCTGTGAGCAGGGAGATCAATTCCAAGCTAACCCAGCTGAGAAATAGTGGTGGTTTGAGTCAGCCGATGGCGGCAAAAGAAGTTAAAGTGGTCAAAATCTGAATGTCTATTTCGTTTGTTAAATCTTCAGGATTGGTGATGAATTGGATATGAGTTACCAGACAATGAGATGAATCCAGGTTCGAGGACTGGATTCTGAGGTATTATCGTATTTAGGAGTAGGGAAGGAAAACAAGAACTAGGAGAGGAGACTGAGCAAGAGAAGCCAGGAAGGTAGGAGACATCCGGGCAAGAATGGTGTCCTGGAGATTACACGGAGAGAATCTGGCAGGAAATAGAGTGGTAAATTGACTAGCCAAGGGAGCGTTGACCACTAGGTTTAACTGTAGCAACACAGAAGTCAAGGGTGATTTTGACAAGTACAGTTTTCAGAAAATGGTGAGGAAAAAATCAGATTGGTATGTGTTAAAGAGATTTGGAAGGACATACTTTGGATTAGCAAGGATGGACAAGACAAGTTTTGCTGAATGGATGAACAAGAAATAGATTTTTTTTTTCTTTCTGTATATAAGTGAGGTCAAATATTTAAGAATGAATAGCAGTAAACCACACACAAAAACAATGGAGTAATGGAGAAGTACTAGCTGCTGGTTAAACTAAAATACCATCAATTTAAACCAATGAAGGTTTATTTGTTATTTACATAGCTGTCCAATGTGTGTGGTTCTTTCCAGTGGACAGCTTTCCTATATTTAGTGATGTGGTACACTGAATTTGTGAAGATTTGGGGCAAATACTTTTTTATTGAGATATAATTGATATATAATGTTATATTAGTTTTAGGTATATCATATTGATATATGTATATAATGAATATACGTGTATATACTGTACATATATATATGTGTATAGACTGAAAAATAATTAACATAATAAGCTTAGTAGCAGTCATCACCATACAAACTTACCAAAAAATAACTTTTATTGTGATTAAGATGTTTAAGGTCTAGGATTTTTTAAATTGGAGAAATAACAGGATATCTTTATGTGATGGGAATGATCCAGCAAAGACCTACCAAAAGTGAAGTTGGTCAGTCATGTACAACTCTGCCACTCCATGGACATTTACAGTCCATGGAATTCTCTAGGCCAGAATATAGGAGTGGGTATTCCTTTCTCCAGGGGATCTTCCCAACCCAGGGATCAAACCCAGTTCTCCCACATTGCTGGCGAATTCTTTTCCAGCTGAGCCACAAATGAAGCCCCAAACCTACCAAACATCTCCCTTAACCTATATTTCCTGCTCCACGCACAGATATTAACCACAAAGTAATATTGAATGAGGAGGTCAGGATTTTGTTTAGACCAAACTCAAAATGATCTGTGTTACAAAACAGCTGCACTAAAGCCACCATTTCATTTTAGCTCCATCAAAATTACCAAATCGAAATGTCATGTAAATCCAATTCTTCCATATCTGTTTTTCCTGATCTTCTTTGCAAATACTTAGATGCATCCATTTTAAAATGCTTTCTTTCCTTGAAGTTTTGTGTTTTAAATCTTAAATCTAAGTTTACAATGTAAAGCTTGTTTCTCTTTAAGTTCAACTACCAACAAGCAATAGTGTAGAAATAGTTTGGAAGTCAAGAAGATTCTTCTTTTTGGTTGATCCCAACATCAGACCATGAACTAAGCCAACTCTGGCAATGAAAATTTCATTGGAGCATCACGTAAGACTGGGTCAATGAGGTAACTACCTTAGGCCAAGTTCCCGAGAGGAAGAACCTAAGACAGATTCCTGTGTATGTGATTTATTAAGGAGCTCTCAGGAAAAACCTGTAAGGGAACGAGAGAAGCAGAGTAGAACAGGGGAAGAAGCCATCAAAAACATGGGCTTAACTGCTAATCAACTTCCTCCAGATTCCACGTGCCGCTCAGTCACAAGAATTTTGCCTGAGCTGTGTCTCTGTGAGATGACAGGGCTGGACTTTTGTACCACGTGCTAAGCAGGTATTGTCTGTAGCTTTCCCTCAGTGAAGCAAGGCCACAGCTTGGCCATAAAGAAGTCACTTTCCAGCCAAGGAAATTCTCGTTCTGGCCAGGTCTCAGGGAATGGGGGCATCTGGAAGCTGTCAGCAGTGGCTGGAAGTGGATGAGTTAGTCCAGGGAAGGTTCAGGATGGGGCAGCAGCAGCATTGACTACGGTGGTCTCAGTACCTGCCATTTAGGTACCTCCAGTTGCCCCTAGGAAGGATGGTACGGGTTCAAGGTGAGCACAGGTGTTCACGTCAGTGAAAGGAAGTAAAACACCCTAAAAACGCGATTTGCCTGAAAAGTTAGTATTTCGATCCATTGTCAATTTTCCCATGATCATCTTATCATTAGCATCCAGGCAAGCTGATCAGGATCAATATTCACCTCTGCTGGTGCTGCCAGCAGCTGCCCACAGAGAATTCCTGGGAGCTGAGATTCAGAAACACCTTTACAGCTGCCTGCTGCAAAGACACTTCCAGTCTACTGAGCATCACTGATCATGGTCCTTAGGTGATGTTCACAGTAAATGACAATGACTCTGTACTTGACACTTCTATCTAAATTCCATGTGGCTGTTCTTTCCAGACAAGATAAAATGTTTTCATTTTGTTGGCGACTGACAATAATCACTACACCTGCCTCCTTGAGATATCCATACAAGCAGACTTGATGCTTTGTATTCACGCCTTTAAACACACCTATAAAATTTGGCATGTGTACATAACCACATACTTTTAATAAAGGCAAGTATATGTTGCAGGGCAATTTTAGGAGCTGGGGCAAACTGGTGTGCAGATTTTGGTCTTGATACTTTGTAGCTAAATTTGGCCAAGTCATTTAACTTCATTAGGATTCAGTTTTCTTATCTTGAAAAATGGGAATAAAACCAATCCACACCCCACCCCCAAGGATTGACATGGCCTCACATGATAAGACAGAGAAAAACTCTGGCACTATATCTGGCTCCTTGAATCCCTGCTGTTCCTTCTCTCCCAATCAGAAGGTGGGTTGAGGTGTTTTTTTCCACTAGTCCTTCGAAAGATCTCACCTGTGTTAAGCCTGGTGCCAGGTTATCTTCCTGTGATATCTGTTTGTAGTCTGTCTTCACCTGCTCCAAGTCTTTAGGACCCTCTCAGTGTCTTCAAAAAAGGAAATAAAATTGCACCCACGGCAACTGTATTAGAGAGAAATAGAACATTTCCTGAGTCTTCCAAAAAGAAAAGGCACCAGTGTCCACATTTGCTTCTTACCCACCCTCCCCTCAGGGCTGTTCTGCAAAGTCCTGGCTGCAGGCAGCCCCTCAGCCGCCCCCAGGGGATCTCTGGCTGGCTTCTATTGTGCTCCTTTTTGTGTTTTTTTTTTTTTTTTTAAAACTAACACTCCAAACACTTATTAAAGTGTTTCTTTCCAACAAATATAATTCTCTGGTGAGAGGACCACTAATTTAAAAAAAAAAAGAGAGAGAGAGAAAGAAACCCTTATTATTGGAAAGAAGTCAAGTAGAAGGGGGGGTGAATTTAATACAAATCAGCTTCCTTGGCTAGGAACGAAAACACTTTCTACCAGTAATTTGTGATCTGGAGCTCCTCTAGCTTTTAGGGTCTAAATAACTGTGTAAACTTCATTTGTTTCATTTGGAACTTGGCTGTCATTTCCTGTCAGGAGGAAAGGGAGAGAAACTCGCCCAGCGAGTTCATCCCCCGATCACCTGCCAGCCTCACAGAAACAAGCATCTTGCTTGTTTGTCCCTGCCCAGGCCCTTCATCTTCACACAGAAACTGCATCTTAATTATAGCCTTTAAAGGGCTGTTTCACTCCAGGATCAATATGTCTGACAAAAGGCGAGCTCAGCTAAAAGCTCATTAATTCATATCTCACTAACTCAGGATTTGTGATTATTTTGGCAGGGGCTGAGATAAAGTTTACCTCTGCTATTGCTGCTTACAAAGGTTTGGTTTGGCCAATTAATTGGGAAGAACAGAATTGCCAGCAAAGTATTTAGAAACATCTATTTGCATGGAGATAACAGGCTGATTGTAGCTTCCAGATTGCTAAATTCCAGCTAGGCAACCCCAGTTAACCACTATTTTGTATTAGCATTCTGGCTTCACAAACTACAAAGTGCACTGCCTCAAAAAATATATACAGATCCACTAATTTTATTGCTTTGTAGTTGATGTCTTTCCAGTAGTCATGTACGGATGTGAGAGCTGGACTATAAAGAAGGCTGAGAACCGAAGAATTGATGCTTTTGAACTGTGGAGTTGAAGAAGACTTTTGAGAGTCCCTTGGACTGCAAGGAGATTCAATCAGTCCATCCTAAAGGAGATCAATCCTGGATGTTCATTGGAAGGACTGATGTTGAAGCTGAAACTCCACTATTCTGGCCACCTGATGTGAAGAACTGACTCATTTGAAAAGACCCTGTTGCTGGGAAATATTGGAGGCAGGAGGAGAAGGGGATGATAGAGGATGAGATGGTTGGATAGTATCACTGACTCAATGGACATGAGTTTGAGTAAACTCCAGAAGTTGGTGATGGACAGGGAGGCCTGGCATGCTGTAGTCCATGGGGTCACAAAGAGTTGGACATGACTGAGTGATTGAACTGAACTGAGTTGATGCCTTTGGTGTATCATATCACATCCTTCATCCTGCCTGATTTCAGCTGAACTGCAGTAGACATGTCCACGCAGAGCTAACCCAGCTCTGCAGGCAGCATCTACGCTCCAGCAAGGGGTGTGCATGGCCCCTTCCCTTCTTTCTCAGGGCCTCCTCTGAAACATAGAAAGAGCAGGCTAGAAGGTTAGGATGTTAATACCTGTAGGGATGATGCTCCACCAGTGGAGATGATGGATCTATTGATGGACACTTGGGGAGCACTTCTTAAGCTTCTAAGAAGTCCTGCCAGGAGTGAGCACCTCTGGCTGACAGCTGGGACCTTGATTATTGTGCTATGTTGGCCTGTCTCACTTCCTTTCTTCATATCATCACTTTTCAAATAAACTACCTGATTCCACTAACCTTTTGGGGGAAACTTAAACTAAGGCACCCACTTTTTCAAAATTATGTATGATGTTATGTATTTCAGATGCTTGCTCTTTCCTTGCTAAATGCATTCCTCTCCTGTGCTTCATGGCTTTCAGTTCAGTTCAGTTCTGTTCGGTCGCTCAGTTGTGTCCAACTCTTTGCAACCCCATGGACTATGGCACACCAAGCCTTCCTGTCCATCACCAATTCCCGGAGTTTACTCAAACTCATGTCCATCAAGTCAGTGATGCCATCCAACCATCTCATCCTCCGTCATCTCTTTCTGTTCCCACCTTCAATCTTTCCCAGCATCAGGGTCTTTTTAAATGAGTCAGTTCTTCACATCAGGTGGCCACAGTATTGGAGTTTCAGCTTCAGCATCAGTCCTTCCAATGAATATTCAGGACTGATCTCCTTTAGGACTGACTGGTTGGATCTCCTTGCAGTCCAAGGGACTCTCAAGAGTCTTCTCCAACACCACACTTCAAAGCATCAATTCTTTGGCACTCAGCTTTCTTCATAGTCCAGCTCTCACATCCATACATGACCACTGGAAAAATCATAGTCTTGACTAGATGGACCTTTTTTGGCAAGTAATGTTTCTGCTTTTTAATATGCTATCTAGTTTGGTCATAACTTTTCTTCTAAGGAGCAAGCATCTTTTAATTTCATGGCGGCAGCCACCATCTGCAGTGATTTTGCAGCCCAAAAAAATAAAGTTTGTCACTGTTTCCATTATTTCCCCATCTATTTGCCATGAAGTGATGGGACCAGATGCCATGATCATAGTTTTCTGAACATTGAGTTTGAAGGCAACCTTTTCACTCTCCTCTTTCACTTTTATCAAGAAGCCCTTTAGTCTTCACTTTCTGCCATAATGGTGGTGTCATCTGCATATCTAAGGTTATTGATGTTTCTCCCAGCAATTTTGATTCCAGCTTGTCCTTCATCCAGCCCAGTGTTTGTCAGGATGTACGCTGCATATAGGTTAAATAAGCAGGGTGACAATATACAGCCTTGACATATTCCTTTCCCTATTTGTAACCAGTCTGTTGTTCCATGTCCAGCTCTAACTGTTGCTTCCTTACCTGCATACAGATTTCTCAAGAGGCAGGTCAGGTGGTCTGGTATTCCCATCCCTTTAAGAATTTTCCACAGTTTATTGTGGTCCACACAGTCAAAGGCTTTGGCATAGTCAATAAAGAAGAAATAGATATTCTTCTGGAACTCACTTGCTTTTTCAATGATCCAGCAGATGTTGGCAATTTGATCTCTGGTTCCTCTGCCTTTTCTAAAACCAGCTTGAACATCTGTAAGTTCATGATTCACATATTGTTGAAGCCTGGCTTGGAGGATTTTGACCATTACTTTACTAGCATGTGAGATGAGTGTAATTGTGTGGTATTTTGAGCATTCTTTGGCATTGCTTTTCTTTGGGATTGGAATGAAAACTGACTTTTCCAGTCTTGTGGCCACTGTTGAGTTTTCCAAATTTTCTGGCATATTGAGTGGATCACTTTCACAGCATCACCTTTTAGCATTTGAAATAGGTCAACTGGAATTCCATTACCTCCACTAGCCTTGTTTGCAGTGATGCTTAAGGCTCACTTGACTTCACATTCCAGAATGTCTAGCTCTACGTGGGTGATCACACCCTCGTGATTATCTGGGTCATGAAGATCTTTTATGTATAGTTCTTCTGTGTTTTCTTGCCACCTTTTCTTAATACTTCTACTTCTGTTAGGTCCATACTGTTGCTGTCCTTTATTGTGCCCATCTTTGCATGTAATGTTCCCTTGGTATCTCTAAGTTTCTTTGAAGAGATCACTAGTCTTTCCCACTCTATTGTTTTCCTCTATTTCTTTGCATTGATCATTGAGAAAGGCTTTCTTATCTCTCCTTGCTATTTCTTGGAACTCTGCATTCAAAGAGCAGCAATGACCCCACAAGAGGCTGACCCAGACTTGCCCGTGAGTGTCCAGGAGTCTCCAACAGAGGTGTGGATCGGTGGTGACCTGCCACAGGGTTGGGGGCACTAAGTGTAGCTGTGTGTGCATGAGACCTTTTGAAGGAGGTCACCATTATCTTCATTAACTCCACTATAGTTTGGCCCCAGGTAAACAACAGAGAGGGAACACAGCCCCACCCATCAACAGAAAATTGGATTAAATATTTACTGAGCATGGCTCTGCCCATCAGAAAAAGACCCAATTTCCCCCTCAGTCAGTCTCTGCCATCAGAAAGCTTACATAAGCCTCTTATTCTTCTCCATCAGAGGGTAGACAGACTAAAAACCACAGTCACAGGAAACTAACCAATATGATCACATGGATCACAGCCTTGTCTAACTCAGAGAAACTAAGAGCCATGCCGTGTAGGGCCACCCAGGATGGAGGGATCATGTTGGAGAGTTCTGACAAAATGTGGTCCACTGGAGAAGGGAACCGCAAGCCACTTCAGTATTCTTGCCTTGAAAACCCTTGAATAGTATGAAAAGGCATAAAGATAAGACACTGAAAGAATAACTCCCCAGGTCTGTAGGTGCCCAATATGTTACTGGAGATCAGTGGAGAAATAACTCCAGAAAGAATGAAGAGATGGAGCCAAAGCAAGAACAACACCCAATTGTGGATGGGACTGGTGATAGAAGTAAAGTCTGATGCTGTAAAGAGCAATATTGCATCGAAATCTGGAATGTTAGGTCCATCAATCAGGGTAAATAGGAAGTGGTCAAACAGGAAAGGGCAAGAGTGAACATCGACATTTTAGGAATCAGTGAACTAAAATGGACTGGAATGAGTGAATTTATCTCAGATGAGTGTTACATCTACTACTGTGGGCAAGAATCCCTTAGAAGAAATGGAGCAGCCATTATAGTCAACAAAAGAGCCCAAAATGCAGTGCTTGGATGCAGTCTCAAAAATGACAGAATGATCTCTGTTCATTTCCAAGAAAAACCATTCAATATCACAGTAATCCAAGTCTATGCCCCGACCAGTAATGCTGAAGAAACTGAAGTTGAACAGTTCTGTGAAGACCTACAAGATCTTTTAGAACTAACACCCAAACAAGATATCCTTTTCATTACAGAGGAGTGGAATGCAAAAGTAGGAAGTCAAAAAATACCTGGGGTAACAGGCAAATTTGGCCTGGGAGTACAGAATGAAGCAGGGCAAAGGCCAACAGAATTTTGCCAAAAGAACACACTGGTCAGAGCAAATACCCTTTTCTAACAACACAAGAGAAAACTACACATGGACATCACCAGATGGTCAATACCGAAATCAGATTGATTATATTCTTTGCAGACAAAGATGGAGAAGCCCTATACAGTCAGCAAAAACAAGACTGGGAGCTGACTGTGGCTTGTATCATGAACTCCTTATTACCAAATTCAGACATAAATTGAAGAAAGAAGGTAAAACCACTACATCATTCAGATATGACCTAAATCAAATCCCTTACGATTATACAGTGAAAGTGACAAATAGATTCAAAGGATTAGATCTGATAGACAGAGTGCCTGAAGAACTATGGATGGAGGTACATGACACTGTACAGCAGGCAGGGATCAAGACTGTTCCCAAGGAAAAGAAATGCAAAAAGGCAAAATGGCTGCCTGAGGAGGCCTTACAAATAGCTGAGAAACGAAGAGAAGTAAAAGGCAAAGGAGAAAAGGAAACATATATCCATTTGAATGCAAAATTCCAAAGAATAACATGGAGAGATAAGAAAGCCTTTCTTGGTGATCAACTCAAGGGTTTAGGACTGGTTTTTGCAATGATATCAAAAGAGCAATGTTGACCTTCTTTTTCCTTTTCTGCATTTAAAGCACTCCTTCCTTTCTCCCTAGTGCCATTTGCTTGGGTTCCTACAGACCCCTCCTCAGCCCTCTATCCAGTTCTCATCTATTTTTCTGCCTCCCCCTTCTCTCCAATATCAACATAAATTACCCACCTCGACTTTGTCTTCTCCCCAGTGTTGTGCTTCTTAGTGAAAGTGAACATGCTCAGACAGTAAAGAATCTGCCTGCAGTACAGAAGACCCAGGTTTGGTCCCTGAGCTAGGAAGATCTCTTGGAGAAGGGAATGGCTCCCCAATCCAGTATTCTTGCCTGGAAAATTCCATGGACTGAGGAGCCTGGCAGGCTACAGCCCATGGGGTCACAAAGAGTTGGATACAACTGAGCAGCTAACACTTTCACACTGTTTGTTATTAACACAATCTTTATGAACTAATATGGTCAATGGATTCTGTCAAAAAGGCTCACCTTTTTTTATGTTATTCTGAGGTTAAAAGGGTGTGGTTTCAATACTTTGGCCATCTGATGTGAAGAACTTGTTCACTGCAAAAGACTCTGATGTTGAGATAGATTGAATGTGGGAGGAGAAGGGGACGACAGAGGATGAGATGGTTGGATGGCATCACCGACTTGATGGGCATGAGTTTGAGGAAACTCCAGGAGTTGGGGACAGACATGGAGGCCTGGCTTGCTGCAGCCCATGGGGTCAGAAACAGTCGGACATGACTGAATGACTGCACTGAACTGAACTTGAGAAACTTGGGGTCTTTCCATTATTTCTCAAATCATGTGTGAATCTGAGCAGATGTAGACACCACAAATGCTCCTGCCTTCTTGAGGCTTATTTGTCTCAGCGTTTGGAACATCACCATCACATTGTTCTTTGAACTCCTTAGATTTTCCTCCTTTATCTTTTGGATCTCCTCATCTTCCCACTCTTCAACTCACTGCCACTCTCAGTATGAGCCAGTGACCAGTAACATATGTAACACTTGAAAGTCTTCTAGAAATGAAGACTCTCTGTACCACTGGATCCCAGAATTTGCAATTTTCAAAGACCCCTGGGTGATTCAAATGGACATTAAAATTTTATAAACACTGCAAGTGTTGGCAGTTCTCTTGATTTTCCAAGCTGTTTCTATTTCTTGGTTTCTACACTCTCAGGACATGTGTCTTTGTCAGAGCACTTGCTACTGTCTAGGAACTGAGGACTACAGCAGTCTCTTTCCTGCTCTCTTCCCAGCTCATTTTCATTTGAGCAGCTCTTCAATTGCCCAGTGAGCATCCACATCCAGGTGTCTCTCAGGGAGCCTAACTCAAGATGCAGAAGTACAGACACCCCAGTGAGGCTGGTGCAGGGGGTGAGCCTGGCTAGTATCTAGGCTGTCTAGGGCTAACCTACATGCTGATATCAGTAGGGACCGATCTCAGACTAATTCAGATGATTATTTGTTGCTGTGGGGAGAAAAAGAATCATTTCTTCTTTCCTTGAATTCAGAGCCTAGGGATATTTTATTTAAAAAAAAAAAATGAGTTTCTTAACTCCCACCTAGTCCTTTCAAAACAGCAATAACATCACAACAACAGCAACCTTAGATAAGGTTGGAGAAAATTTCCTCGTCAGGGCCAATGCAGCTATGGCCCTGCTGCTGGGGATATTTGTAGTCATACACGTCATTGAAAATTGTCCTAGGCTGTAGTAGGAGGCTGATTTCCTCAAAGGTGAGCTCCCTCCCAGAAAGTGACCTGTGACCAATGAGGAGAGGACAAAGAGATACAGAAGTCTGGTCCCCTCATCTCAGTCTAGAAGGACTCTGAGGGGTTCCTTTTGACCTTTGTAGGACCAGCTGAGGACTCAACTGAGGTCATATTGTGGATCAGACTTCCCCTCCTCCCAGTACTGCCATACTCTCCCCTACAGATCTATCTCTCTAGAGAACTTCCCAGTTCAGAGCCTGTGTCCAGGGAGCCCAACCTATGACTCTGCTGCTCCTTCATCCCTCCCCGCAGTACTCAGTCCACCATTCGGCTGCTTAAACCGGGCAACTGGGAGTGATTGACTCTTCTCTCTATTTCAGGCCACATAGTAAGATGGCACCATTGCATTAATTCCTTCTTTCCGTCCTTATGACTCTTTCCCTAGTAAAAGCTTTCCATCTGTTATCTAGATAGCTGCAACAGTCTTAAAATTAATTCCTCACTGCAAACATGATAATGTTTCTAGATTTTTTTTTAATGATGATATCATTTATAATTCTTCGGTAGCCTCCCATCCCCTCGGCTAAAAATCCAAACATCTAAAGACAGCCTGTGACTCATGCTTGGTTCATTCCACACCAGACTTACCTCTCAGAAGAGTTGTGCTGAGAGATTGTCAGATTCATTGCACTGCCACAGACTGTCAGATTCTCTCCATTTGTCGAAGTGCCCTCTTTGATGCCAAGGTTGTTTTTCTATTCCAGTATCCCTACAGGCTTGTTCAAGCTGTTGTAGGACCTTGAATGAAAGTTTCCTGTGGGCATCTATTCAGTTCCCCTTTGTGGGTTATTCCTCCCATACCACCCTTTCTAAATTCGTGAAGTGAAATGATCTTGCTGTTTGTTTATGTATCTAACCTGTCAGGTACTGTTACTTCTTAAAAAAAAAAATTATATTTGACAGCATAACAATCCATGAGGAATTTGCTGGGGTGACCGGGTAACCAGGATTTACAGCACTCCACTGATGTGATTCTTTTTACGCATCCTGTAAATTTTAGTTATAGCTACACTTGTCTGGGGCCAGTGTGGACAAGCTGGCTCCTTTCTGTGATTTCATAGTCACAATAAGGTCACAAATCTCAACCTGCCTTTTTTTTTCCCCCTGTTTTTTTTCCCCCCTGCAGCCTATTGCCCAAAACCATACAATAGGCTTTCAACAGAAAATATCAGTGTTTATAGACAATCCCTCTAAATGAGCCAAGCAGTGCTATTTCAAGGTTATGTGATGTCCATCCCCATCTTTTTCCTGAAGGCTCAGGACTGAAAAATTGTAGGATTTTCTTTGTGATCAAGTGACCACATCTTTCCATATCTGTAGGGTAAGTGTGCAGATTTGAGAATCAGATATTAATTCCATTTTTATACCTCATCCAGACAGTCACTAGTCTTGGAGAAGAGACATACAACTATACATAGAAATGTGCTCAGTCTTCTTGGATGTTGCAGATATTGTTTATGTTACTATTGTGTACCTCTCCCAGTAATTAACTCTATGCTTGACCTAAAATTATTCTTGGAGATTGTGGTTTTTAAAAAATAAGCATTGTATTTTAGAACAGTTCTAGACCTTACAATACATGCATTTTCCTTTTTGTATCTTGAACACGAAATTGCTTTTGGTTGTTCTCTTTAACTGTTCAACTGACAAATAATGTGTTCTCAAAATATACTTACTAAATGAACAAATGTCTTTAGTGACTGCATAATGCCTCAAATCATATACAAGGTGATGGTGGAAACTTTGGGTTCTGTGTATTAATTCATTTTGTATTGTACTTGTTGAGCAGATGATTTTGAAACTCAAAAGTGAGATTGATCATTATTACCACTTTTGTGAAAATGTTGCCATGGCAAAGAAAAGAAATACCCAATGGCCGAATTGGGAAATGAGAACTTAGATCAACATAATTTCCTGTATCCCTGTAAAGCAGTATTGAGATGGAGTATTTTTCTCTCTACCTTAAGAAGTACTGAAAATAAGTAATACAATTTAGCTTCTTGTTCTAGAAAGACTTCTTCCAGGAAGATAAGAGTGTAAGCAACAGAAGTTACTTAAATGTCCTGACCAACATAGTGTTTGTGAAATGTTATCTCCAGACCTTCACCAGGTTTGCTCAGCCATCCAAAGCTATTACGTCATAAACTCTGTCCAGACCCAATCAGTTCTGCGTCTTCCTAGTGAAAGTGAAAGTTGCTCAGTCGTGTCCGACTCTTTGTAACCCCATAGACTATACAGTCTATGGAATTCTCCACTCCAGAATACTGGAATGGGTAACTGTTTCCTTCTCAGGGGATCTTCCCAACCCAGGGATAGAACCCAGGTCTCTTGCATTGCAGGCAGATCTTTACCGTCTAAACCATTAGGTAAGCCCCCATCTTCCAAAACCCACTTTAAAACTGACCCACTGAACCGTAAGACCTCATTCATATTTTCCCTTTCTTTTTCCCAACTGAGACACTACTAAGTCCTTCAACACGTCTAGTAATCTTAGCTTCCTCTGATCAGTAAGTTTTTCTAATCATCTTTTGGGGAAAAGATAGTTGGTAAAAGGGGCTGAAAAGGAAACTGAATGCACTACTTTGGGGGATTTTTAATATAGTTTACATTGTAGAATCTAACATAGCTCTTGCATTAAAAAATATTTATACTTAAATCATCTTTAGTAACAGAAAACTTTTTAAGATGATTTTTTATTTTACTCCTTAGACAAATTTATCACAAAGTTCTCTCTTACTTCGGCTAAATTCCATCTCCTTTTTGCATTAACCTCTGAAAAAGCTCATGACAGGCTTGTGAAAAAAATCTGATTTGTGCTTTTTGTGTGCACTTTCCGGAAACACAATTGCGATAATTTTTCACTTGAGAAACTTAAAGAGGATGGGAACGTACAACCATTCATTCTCATATATTTTTTAAAAAATACAGATGGTTCTTTAAAGGCCTCAGTTTGACAACAAAACACTTTTAACAAAAATCTCAAGAAATGTTTAGTGATGGAATTTATTACCAAATATCTAAATTCTAGTGACAGCCATTTAAAAAAATTGAGTTCATCATAAATTAAGTAAGAAAACTACGTTTGGTGACTGGGAAAATCTGTCCCATGTCTCCACTTACTTTTTCTCCTGTCACCTCTTTCCAAAGAATCACAGCACAGAGAGTTTGGGAAGTGTTTTTTATGTCAGTGACTAATGATGTGGGCTTATGGGAGGGTGAGTAAATTGCTTTTCTCAAGCTAGGTAAATTGAATTATGCCTTTGATCGATAGTGTCTGCATTTCTTTTTTCTTTTACTATGGTAACATATATATAGCATAAAATTCTGTATCTGCATTTCTAAGTCACACCCACTTTTTAAAACTGCTTAACTAAAGATAGGTTGGGGAAATCTGGACTTGACCAATATCTGGTCACTCTGGGTCATCATCATGAGTGACCACAGTGAAGCTGATCAGAAGGAAATCTGGGGAGGGACAAACAGAATCACCATTTTAATCACCATTCTTCACATACTTCAAGGAGGACACCAATTTGCATGACCTGCCCACCTGCTTATGTGCATCACCCGTCTGTCATAGCCAGACCTCTTGGTGTTTTCACACAGAGACTTCTGGTCAGGGCATTATTTGCCTGGGGGGGGGGGGGGAATGGCTAATGCCCTTCAGTCACTAAGTCCTGATTGACTCTTTGCAACCCCATGGACTGTAGCCCACCAGACTCCAGGGAGTTCTCCAGGTAAGAATACTGCAGTGGGTTGCCATTTTCTTCTCCAGGAAGGGAATGGGAGAAGGGCTGATACAGAGGATTTCAAATTATGTTCCATGAAGAACTGGTCTTTCAAGCAGAGACTGTACGTGAGCACGTCTTAGACCATGAGAGTTACTTGCACCAAAGAAGTGCTATATTTTTATTCTAACATAGTAATATTAATGTAGACAGTTTTGTTTTTATTAAAAGACAAAAGTGTTCCTAATGAAATGTTTAAAAGCTACCAATCTGTTTCCATACTATAGTAAATTAACATCCAAATACGTTTAAGCTTTTTCCTACCCAAATTCACGGACACCACTGAGTCTCTCTGCAGATCTAGGCAGTTCACAGATTCCAGGCTGAGCCCCCTGTCTTGGGTCCACAGCTGACTGTTATCTGCCAAGAATCTTCCTCAGTACATGTCACCTGCCTTGTAATTCTACGTGATGCCTGTGTCTCATGCCTTTGGGCTGTTTCTCCCAGGGCTTCATCTACCTGTTGTGTCACTGTCACAGCATGGTCCCCACGGTCCTCTCCTGATGGCCTTCTACTACCTGTGGAGTCAGATGTCACATCCTCAGCAAGTCTTCCCTGACTCCTCTATCTAAATAGCAGTTCCCCCCATCTGATCACTCTCTTCCCTTCTGCCCAACTTTGCTTGTCTTTACAACTGTGTTGAACTCCCTAAAATATACATTAGATGATGCACTTGTTTGTTGAAACTCTCTTGCGCTAGAACAGAAACCCCACCAATACAGAGAATGTGTATGTCTTTCTGCTGTATTCTCAGTGCCAGACCATTCAATGGCGGGTAGTCATATATAGAAAACATGTGATACTACTTCACAGCTTCCTAGATGCCTGTTGTTTGTTCTCTCATTGGCCACAGTGCGGGTTATTCATGCTCCATGTCATGCCAGGTCCTTCTTGTAGAGATCCCATTACAAAGCCATGGGAAGTTCAGCCTCCTTCCCTCAGAGAAAAGGAAATTCTGACACAAAGCTCTCCTGCCTTGCTTTTTATCATGGATAGCAGGGCTCTGTTCAATAAGTAGACTCCCATTCACCTTATGCAAATAGAGTGATGAAAACAGGAGCTTTGTTACAGTGTTAAAAAGAATGTCTGGCTCTGTTCACTGCCTTAGCATCCTACAGTTACCAATTAAGGGGAGAAAAGACCTCTAAGATCTTAAATTCTTGATATCTACTGTGCCCCAGTCTCCTACAGCACTGCACTTAAATTGCCCAAAAATAATTTTAAAATATTTCAATGTTTTACTCAAATGTCAAGTCAAAATCCACGTTGAGCTCCTATTTTAGAAAGAAAAATGTCTTTTCTTTCTTCTCTAGTCCTTAAAATTACATTGCTTCACCAAAATGCCTCTAAATTCTTTACCCACAAAACTCCACAGACACTCAAGTTACATGGAAGCTTCTCTTTCTTCCATTCCCTGAATGATGTTGACTCACCTCTCAAGTAGAATCCCAGCCTGACTTACACCTATCAGTTACTTATTTTATCTATCATCTATCTACCTACCTACCTATCTCTCTATCATCTATCTGAACATGACTACTGGAAAAACCATAGCTTTGACTATACAGACCTTTGTGTGCAAAGTGATGTCCCTGCTTTTCAATATGCTGTCATAGCTTTCCCTCCAAGAAGCAAGCATCTTTTAATTTCAGGGCTGCAGTCACCATCTACAGTGATTTTGGAGCCCAAGGAAATAAAGTCTGTCACTGCTTCCACTCCCCCCCCCTTTTTTTTTTAACTTTCTTTACTTTATTGTGTTGGTTTTGCCATGCAATGACATGAAACCGCCATGGGTTTACATATACTCCCCCCCCAGAGCCCCCCTCCCTCCTCCCTCCCGATTCCCTCCCCCTGGGAAATCTTGGTGCACCAGTCCCGAGCATAAATCCTGGGCTGGCGATTGATTTCGCATATGATAATTTACATGTTTCAATGCCATTCTCCCATATCATCCCACCCTTGCCCTCATCCACAGAGTCCATGAGTCTGTTCTATACCTCTGCGTTCCTTTTGCTGTCTCACATGCTGGGTTCTCGCTGCCATCTTTCTAAATTCCATATATATGCATTAGTATACTGTATTGTTGTTTTGCCTTCTGGCTTACTTTCTCCCTTCTATTTGTCTTGAAGTGATGGGACCAGATGCCATGATCTTTGTTTTTTGAATGTTGAGTTTGAAGTCAGCTTTTGCACTCTCCTCTTTCACCTTCGTCAAGAGGCTGTTTAGTTCCTCTTTGCTTTCTGCCTTTAGAGTGGTACATCTGCATATCTGAGGTTGTTGATATTTCTCCTCACAATCTTTTTTTTTTAATTTTCTTTACTTTATTGTGTTGGGTATATATATGCTCCCCCTCCAGAGCCCCCCTCCCTCCTCTCTCCCGATTCCCTCCCCCTGGGTCATCTTGGTGCATCAGCCCTGAGCATAAATCCTGGGCTGGCAATTGATTTCACATATGATAGTTAACATGTTTCAATGTCATTCTCCCATATCATCCCACCCTTACCCTCTTCCACAGAGTCCACGAGTCTGTTCTATACATCTGTGTTTCTTTTGCTGTCTCACATGGAGGGTTCTCGTTACCATCTTTCTAAATTCCATATATATGCATTAGTATACTGTATTGTTGTTTTTCCTTCTGGCTTACTTCACTCTGGATAATAGACTCCAGTTCCGTCCACCTGAGTAGAAGTGATTCAAATGATTTTTTTTTTAATGCTGAGTAATATTCCATTGTGTATGTGTATCACAGCTTTCTTATCCATTCGTCAGTTGATGGGCATCTAGGTTGCTTCCATGTCCTGGCTATTGTAAACAATTTGGCGATGAACATCAGGGTACACATGTCTCTTTCAGTTCTGGTGTCCTAGGTGTGTATGCCCAGCAGTGAGATTGCTGGGTCATATGGCAGTTCTGTTTTCAGTTTTTTAAGGAATCTCCACACTGTTTTCCATAGTGGCTGTACTAGTTTGCATTCCCACCAACAGTGTAAGAGGGTTCCCTTTTCTCCACATCCTCTCCAGCATTTATTGCTTGTAGACTTTTGGATGGCAGCCATTCTAACTGGTGTAAAGTGGTACCTCATTGTGGTTTTGATTTGCATTTTTCTGATAATGAGTGATGTTGAGCATCTTTTCATGTGTTTGTTAGCCATTTTTATGTCTTCTTTGAAAAAATGTCTGTTAAGTTCTTTGGCCCACTTTTTGATTGGGTTGTTTATTTTTCTAGAATGGAGCTGCAGGAGTTGCTTGTATATTTTTGAGATTAATTGTCTCCTCACAATCTTGATTCCAGTTTATGATTCATCCTGCCTAGTATTTCACACGATGTACTCTGCATCGATGTTAAATAAGCAGGGTGACAATATATAGCCCTGATGTACTCCTTTCCCAATTTTGAAACACTCCATTTTTCCATGTCCAGTTCTAACTGTTGTTTATTGATCTGCATACAGATTTCTCAGGAGTCAGCCAAGGTGGTCTGGTATTCCCGTCTCTTCAAGAATTTTCCACAGCTTGTGATCCATACAGTCAAAGGCTTTAGCATAATCAAAGAAGAAGAAGTGGATGTTTCCTGGAATTCCTTTGCTTTCTCTATGATCCAACAAATGTTGGCAATTTGGTCTCTGGTTCTTCTGCCTTTTCTAAATCCAGCTTGTACATCTGGAAGTTCTTGGTTCAGGTACTGCTGAAGCCTAGCTTGAAGGATTTTGAGCACAACCTTATTAGCATGTGAAATGAGTGCAACTGAATAACAATGAAAATCTATCTACCCATCTATCCATCCTTCCACCTATCTAGTATCTATTAGTTACAAACCACTTAGCAGTTTAAAACAATCATTTTCTAGTCCAAAATATCTGTCCCAAGATATTTATTAGCTATAAAACAAAATAGTAACTTTAATATGGAGAAATCCGAAAGAAACCACCTTGATCAGTAGATTAGGGTGAGCAGCCAAATGCTGCACTTCAAATGCTGCACTTTCTGATATTTTGAAGGGAAAAAGGCTTCCCATCACTCATAAAGTGCAAAATCTCAGCCAAATTCAAACTGAGGGACTTTTTGCACAATAACTGACCAGTCCTTTTCAAAAATGTCCAAGTCATGAAAGAAAAGGAATGACTGAATGAGAAACTGCTATAGATTAGAGGGGACTGAGAACACAAAAGCCAAATGCAACGTGGAACATTGGACTGGATACTGAAACATAAAAAAAGACACGAGTGAAAAAAATGGGTGGAATTTGGTAGGTCTTCAGCTGATGATGTCAATTTCTTGGCTCTGTTCACTGCAGCATGGTGACATACAAAGATAAGATGAAGGGAATCTTAATAAGGAGTCTATGGACATTTTCTTTACTATTTTAGCAACTTTTGTATAAAATTAATTCAAAATTAAAAGTTACAGACATGAAGTGATGGGTTGCATTTCACCCTTTGGTTGCTGTCCTGGGTGATTCCCCTGTCTCACCTGGGCTCACAGATGTGGTGGCACTGATTTGGTGGCTTGGCTGGATGCTAGCTCATCTGGAACAGGGGATCACTGAGAATTTCTCATCATGGGACATTTCATCCAGGGCTGCTTCCTAATATCGAGGGCTCAGGAAATACTTTCAAGTTGCCAAAGGCTTAAGCTATAAGCCTCCAAATTCCTACCCTTGGCATTGTACATCAGTTCTACCTCAGGCAAGTCCTGAGTGAAGACTAGGTTCAAAGGATAGGAAAATAGGCTTCGCCTGTAGAGAAAAGATCCTCAGTGGCTCAGTTGCATTTCAAAGGGCTGCGGACACAGGGCACCCAAGGGCCTGATGACTACCTGGGCACCTCCCCCCACACTGTAGTCACCTGCCTTGCGAAGTGTAATCCTTGGGGAGTATGGGCATTCTCCCATCCCGAATCATCTTCATGCAAACATTCTCATGAAATAAAAAGAATCCCATTCATCATACATCTCACTGGAGAATATATTTTATGTATGTATATGCAACTATGTGTGTTCACTGTTTTTTTAGGTTTCTTTTGTCTTGTGGAAGCAAACTTGATTTTCTCGCCATTACTTAATTCCTGCGTTGATTATAACACAGATGGTTCCCATATGTGTAAGGATGAGGGCTGGGTTGGAGGGCAGGGAGTGACAAGTCCACTATCTCACTATCTTAGTCATCAAAGATAACTTCAGAGAGAGGATCACTGAGTTTTCACGAAAACATTTATACATTTAAGTGACCTGGTCTCCCTTTCTTCCCTAGGATTTTGTTGTGTTACATTCAGAAAATGTTTTGCTTTAAAAAAAAAAAAATTGTCATGTAGTTGATTTACAATGTTATGGTAATTTCAGGTATTCAGCAAAGTGAATTAGTTATACTGATACCTATATTTATTTATTTATAAGTTCTTTTCCCATGTAGGCCACTATAGAGTACTGAGTAGAGTTTTCAGTGCTATATAGCAGGTTTTTAATAGTTGTCTATTTTATCTGCAGTAGTGTGTATATGTCAACCCCAATCTTCCAATTTATCCCTCTCCCACCATCCTCTGATGAACACAAGTTTGTTTTCTACACCTACGATTCTACTTCTGTTTGTTTGATTTAACATATAAGCAGTGATATTATATGATTATTTCTGCTTCTCTGTCCAACTTGCTTCACTCAGTATGACAATCTTTAGGTCCATCTGTTTCACTGCAAATGGCATTATTTTGTTCCTTTTACGGCTGAGTAATAGTCCATAATGTGTATGTGCCACTTCTTCTTTATCCATTCCTCTGTTGGATGTGATATCTTCTGAGGGTTGCTTCTGTGCCTGTCTGCTAAGTTGCTTCCATTGTAATCGACTCTGCAACCCCATAGGCCATAGCCCACCAGACTCCTCTGTCCATGGATTCTCCAGGCAAGAATACTGGAGTGGGTTGCCATGCCTTCCTCCAGAGGATCTTTCTGACCCAGGGATCAAACCTAGTTTCCTGAGTCTCCTGCATTGCAGCTGGGTTCTTTACCCACTGAGCCACCTGGAAACTATGTCCTGGCTATTGTAAATAGTGCTGCAATGAACACTGGGCATAAATACAGAAATATAGATCAATAGAACAGGATAGAATGATCGAAGATAAATTCATGAATCTGTGGTCACTTAATCCATAGCAAAGGAGGCAAGATTATACAATGGAGAAAAGATAGTCTCTTCAATAAATGGTTCTGGGAAAACTGTACGGCTATATGTAAAAGAACGAAATTAAAACACTCCCTAAAACTATATGCAAAAATAAACTCAAAATGGATTAAAGACCTACATATAAAGCTGGATGCTGTAAGGAAAACATAAACAAGACACTTTAACATAAATCACAGAAAGATCTTTTGTGATCCACCTCCTAGAGTAATTAAAATAAAAATAAACAAATGGACTCGAATTAAATTTAAAAGCTTTTGCACAGCAAAGGAAATCATAAAAGAAAAAGTCTTCAGAATGAGAGAAAAATAACTGCAAATTAAGCAACAGATAAGGGATTAATCTCCAAAATATTCAAACAGCACATGCAGCTCAAATAAAAAAAAAAAAACCCAAATAACCCAATCAAAAAAAGGGTGGAAGGTCTAAATAAACATTTTTCCAAAGAAAAAATAGAGATGGTCAAAGATCACATGGAAAGATGGTCAATAACACTAACTATTACTGTTGTTTACTTGCTAAGTCATGACTGACTCTTTGACCCCATGGACTGCAGGCAGCTAGATTCCTCTGTCCATGGGAATTCCAGGCAAAAATGTTGGAGTGGGTTGCCATTTCCTTCTCCAGGGGATCTTCCCTACTCACAGACTGAACCTGGATCTCCTGCATTGACAAGCAAATTCTTTACTGCTGAGCCACCAGGGAATATTTACTCATTGTTGGAAAAGTGCAAAACAAAACTACAGTGAAGGATCACCTCTCATCAATCAGAATGGCTATCACAAAAAAATCTACAAACAACAAATACTGAAGAGGGGTGGATAAAAGGGAACTCTCCTACATTGTTGATGGGAATGTAAATTGGTGCAGCCACTATGGAGAAAAGTATTGAAGTTCCTTAAAAAGCTAAAAATATAGTTACCACATGATCCTGCAATCCCACTCCTGGGTGTATACCTAGAGAAAATCATAATTCAAAAAGAAAATATTTTGCTTTAAGTAAAGCCATATGGTGGATAAAAATCAACTAGCAACTGAACATGAAAATGGAAATCAATAGTTTTCTACAGAACAAGGAGGAAATAAAAAATTGGAAAGAGAACTCATTATCTATGTTCAGAGTAATCAGAGTTGAGAAGGAAATTTACCATTGGTTAAATAGACAAGGGCAAATGATGTGTCTCACAGAGGATTGTTATGTGTGATTTGATATATAAAGGGGTATTATACTCAGAGCTTCCAATTATGAGCCCTTATGGAAAACAGCAACAGCACACCCTTTACTTTAATTGAAATTGGTGTTCAAATAGAAAATAAAAGTGAGTTCTATAAAAAGACCTGCATTTTTGGTCTGTCTGAGCCCAATAACAGGGCTAATATGTTTTTCCTTATCACTGTATGTTTTAATGTTACTTAAAAACAGACTCTATCTGACCTTACTTCCATGCAAATAGAACAGCAATTTCTACTTAGTCTACGGCTCCCCAAGAGTTAATCCATCAGGAATGTCCTGCCTCATCTGTCTTCCAGAATGACAAAAAGTAGAGTCACACCCAGCAATCCCACTGCTGGGCATATACACCGAGGAAACCAGAATTGAAAGAGCCACGTGTACCCCAATGTTCATCGCTGCATTGTTTACAATAGCCAAGACATGGAAACAACCTAGATGCCCATCAACTGACGAATGGATAAGAAAGCTGTGGTACATATACACAATGGAATATTACTCAGCATTAAAAAAAAAATTCATTTGAAGCAATTCTACTCAGATGGACGAAACTGGAGCCCATTATCCAGAGTGAAGTAAGCCAGAAGCAAAAACAACAATACAGTATATTAACGCATATATATGGAATTTAGAAAGACGGTAAGGAGAACCCAACATGCGAGACAGCAAAAGGAACGCAGATGTATAGAATAGACTCATGGACTTTGTGGATGAGGGTAAGGGTGGGATGATATGGGAGAAGGGCATTGAAGCATGTTAAGTGTCATGTGTCTAATCAATCGCCAGCCCAGGATTGATGCTCGGGACTGGTGCAGCGAGATTTCCCGGGGGGGAGGGAGGAGGGAGGGGGGTTCTGGAGGGGAAGCATATGTAAACCCATGGTGATATTATGACAATGTATGGCAAAAACAATAAAAAAAAAAAAGTAGAGTCACAGACAACCAATGAGACCCCAAGCAAGTCTACACTCTTCAATGGATAACCTTTCCAAAGAGAAGTACCCTTCATTTAAATTATGTTAATATTTTTCCAAGATACCACACTTCATTTATGTCCTTCGCCTGAAAAACTGAAACCCTTTGAAACAGGAAATGAAAAAAGCCCACTGCTTTCAGTCCAGGAGCTGGGGGATGGGATCTTGTCATATCTTCTAGCTGCTTATACAGGGAAAAGTCACAATGTAAAGATGTAAATGAATGTACTTGTGGATATAACAGAGGAAGGGAGGGTGGGATGAACTGAGGAAGTAGCACTTATGTATATACACTACCATGTGTAAAATGGGCCTTCCACTTCCACACGAGTGGTAAAGAACTCTCCTGCCAATGCAGGCAGATGTAAGAGACATACGTTTGATCCCTGGGTTGGGAAGATCCCCTGGAGGAGGTCACGGCAAACAGCTCCAGTATTCTCGCCTGGAGAATCCCCATGAACAGAGCAGCCTGGAGGGCTACAGTCCTTTTAGGGTTCAAAGAGTCAGACATGACTAACGCGACTCCCCATGCATGCATGCATGTGTCAAGTAGCTAGTGTTAATTTGCTGTATAGCACAGGGAGCTCACCTAGGTGCTCTGTGATGATATAGAGGGCTAGGATTGGGCATGGGAGAGACGGCTCAAGAGGGAGGGGATATATGTATATGTATAGCTGATTCACGTTATTATATAGCAGAAACTAACACACCATTATAAAACAATTAGACTCCAGTTAAAATAAGATGTAGGTGATTTTGATGAAATGAAAGTTTCCATGGCTGGGTGTATAGATTTGAATATTATATAAATGTGTGTGTGTGTGTGTATTACGATTAAGGAAAATAAATAAATCAACACAATGAAAAGCTGTTACCAACAAAGTATGGGAAGATTGAAGGACTAGTCTTCGACCAACTAGAAATAAGAGAATTGTCAAGTGGAAACAATGGAGAATTTACACTAGAAGACCTAGGTCAACTACTTCTTTTTATAACCTGAGAGTTTTTACTTCATTGAGCCTTATTTCCACTTCTGTAAAAGTATGGATAAAATGTTGTTATTTCTATTTTATTAATCAGAAGGCCAAAATAAATGAGATAGATGTGCTATACGTGAAAGTATTTCTGTTCTCACACTGAACACTGAATAACATTAGAAGCTTTTCCTTTTGCCATTAGGGCTCCCTAGTTTACCTCTATGCAATTCTAGAGTCTCACATTTTATTTTTCATTCTGTGGTGGAGCCTGCCTTCAGTGTGAGAAATTAAGACTTCCTTAAATCACAGGAAAGGTTTTATAGACAAAGCATGACTGAAAACTTAAGTGACAAACATACATTTACACTGGAAGTTTACCATACAAAGCATAGTTCTCTTGGAGAACTAGACAAAGATTTTGGTGAACTGCCAACCTTTAACAACTTGAAAATATTAACTTTCAGAGTACAATACCCATCTGTGGCCTGGTCTTTCAATAAACATTTATTGAGTGCCTACTGTGTGCCTGAAGCTGTATCCAAAAAAGTCCGTTATTAGAATACAATCAATGAATGATGATAGTTACTTGGTGGTGTCCAACTGTGTGACCACATGGACTGTAGCCTACTGGGCTCTTTGGTCAATGGGATTTTCCAGGCAAGGATATTGGCATGTGTTACCATTCGCTTCTCAAGGGGATCTTTCCAAATCAGGGATGGAACCCAGGTCTCCGGCATCGCAGGCAAGTTCTTTACCACTTAAGCCACCAGGGAAGCCCAGAAGACAATGAAATCGGTTTCTAACTGGATCAATTTAATCAAAAGTCAGCTCCAGATTAAGGGGAAATTAATATAACACTGATATTCTTGCCTGGAGAATCTCTATGGACAGAGAAGCCTGGTGGGCTACAGTCCATTGGGTCGGAAAGAGTCTGACACAACTGAAGCAACTTAGCATGCACACACCCACCCAATGGGCATCACAAACCACTGGTTCCAAGGTGATTACATCATAAACTCTCAGTTCAGTTCAGTCACTCATCATATCCAGCTCTTTGCGACCCCATGGACTGCAGCACACCAGGCCTCCCTGTCCATCACCAACTCCCAGAGTTTACTCAAACTCATGTCCATTGAGTTGGTGATGCCATCCAATCATCTCATCCTCTGTCATCCCCTTCAATCTTTCCCAGCATCAGGGACCTTTCCAATGACTCAGTTCTTTGCATCAGGTGGACAAAGTATTGGAGTTTCAGCTTCAGCATCAGTCCTTCCAATGAATATTCAGAAATGATTTCCCTTAGGATGGACTGAATGGATCTCCTTGCAGTCCAAGGGACTCTAAAAACTCTTTTCCGAAAACACAATTCAAAAGCATCAATTCTTTGGTGCTCAGCTTTCTTTGTAGTCCAAATTTCATATCCATACAGAATTACTTGAGAAATGATAGCTTTGACTAGATGGACCTTTGTGGGAAAAATAACATCTATGCTTTTTAATATGCTGTATAACTTTTCTCCCAAGGAGCAAGCATCTTTTAATTTCATTGCTGCAGTCACCATCTGCAGTGATTTTTAATGTCTTTCACTGTTTCCATTGTTCCCGCATCTATTTGCCATGAAGTACGGGAGCAGAAGCCATGATCTTAGCTTTCTGAATGTTGAGTTTTAAGCCAACATTTTTACTCTCTTCTTTCACTTTCATCAAGAGGCTTTTTAGTTCTTCCTGGCTTTCTGCCATAAGGGTGGTATCATCTGCATATTATCTGAGGTTATTGATATTTCTCCCAGCAGTCTTGATTCCAGCTTGTGCTTCATCCAGCCAGTATTTCTCATGATGTTCTCTGCATATAAGTTAAATAAGAAGGGTGATAATATACAGCCTTGACATTCTCTTTTCCCTATTTAGAACCAGTCTGTTGTTCCATGTCCAGTTCTAACTGTTGCTTCCTGACCTGCATACAGATTTCTCAAGAGACAGGTCAGGTGGTTTGGTATTCCCATCTCTTTCAGAATTTTCCACAATTTGTGGTGATCCACACAGTCAAAGGCTTTGGCATAGTCAATAAAGAAGAAGTAGATGTTTTTCTGGAACTCTCTTGCTTTTTCATGATCCAACAGATGTTGGCAATTTGATCTCTGGTTCCTCTACCTTTTCTAAAACCAACTTGAACATTTGGAAGTTCATGGTTCTCATGTTGTTGAAGCCTGGCTTGGAGAATTTTGAGAATTACTTTGCTAGTGTGTGAGAGATGAGTGCAATTGTGCAGTAGTTGGAACATTGTTTGGCATTGCCTTTCTTTGGGATTGGAATGAAAACTGACCTTTTCCAGTCGTGTGGCCAATGCTGAGTTTTCCAAATTTGTTTGCATGTTGAGTGCAGCACTTTCACAGCATCAGCTTTTAGGATTTGAAACAGCTCAACTGGAATTCCAACACCTCCACTAGCTTTGTTCCTAATGATGCTTCCTAAGGCCCGCTTGACTTCACATTCCAGGATGTCTGGTTCTAGGTGAGTGATCACACCATCATGACTCTCTGGGTCATGAAGATCATTTTTAATAGTTATTCTATGTATCCTTGCCACCTCTTCTTAATATCTTCTGTTTCTGTTAGGTCTATTCAATTTCTGTCCTTTATTGTGCCCATCTTTGCATGGAATGTTCCCTTGGTATCTCTGATTTTCTTGAAGAGATCTCTAGTCTTTCCCATTCTGTTGTGTTCCTGTGTTTCTTTGTATTGACCACTGAGGAAGGCTTTCTTATCTCTCCTTGCTATTCTTTGGAACTCTACATTCAATTGGGTATATCTTTCCTTTTCTCCTTTGCCTTTTACTTCTCTTCTTTTCTCAGCTATTCTTAAGGCCTCCTAAACCATTTTGCCTTTTTGCGTTTCTTTTTCTTGGGGCTAGTCTTGATCCTTGCCTTCTGTACAATGTCAAAAACCTCTGTCCCTAGTTCTTCAGGCACTCTGTCTATCAGATCTAATCCCTTGAATCTATTTGTCACTTTCACTTTATAATCAAAGGGATTTGATTTAGGTAATACCCGAATGCTCTAGTGATTAATTTTCTTCAATTTATGTCTGAATTTGGCAATAAGGGGTTCATGATCTGAGCCACAGTCAGCTCCTGGTCCTGTTTTTGCTGAGTGTATAGAGCTTCTCCATCTTTGGCTGCAAAGAATGTAATCAATCTGATTTCAATATTGACCACCTTATGATGTCCATGTGTAGAGTCTTCTCTTGTGTTATTGGAAGAGGGTGTTTGCTATGACCAGTGCATTCTCTTCACAAAACTGTATTAGCCTTTGCTCTGCTTCATTCTGTACTCCAGGGCCAAATTTACCTGTTACTCCAGGTGTTTCTTGACTTCCTACTTTTCTATTCCAGCCCCCTATAATGAAGAGGACATCTTTTTTGGGTGTCAGTTCTAAAAAGTCTTGTAGGTCTTCATAGAACCGTTCATCTCAGCTTCTTCAGCATTACTGGTCAGGGCATAGACTTGGATTACTGTGATATTGAATGGGTGCCTTGGAAATGAACAGAGATCCTTCTGTCATCTTTGAGATTGCATACAAGTACTGCACAAACTCTAAAGCACTTCAAACCCATGATTGCCAGGTTAGTGATTTGACTTGTGTGATAGCCAAAGCCTTTCCCCAAAGTGACACTATGTTTTAAACCCCTTTTGTTATAAATCAGAATTTCCTATCAAAAGCACTTGTGTTCCTTTGAGCTTTCATAGCATTGTTAGCACTAGCACGCATTCAGCCAGCCCCCTACCATGGCCTCTCTGACCATGATATTTAGGTTTAGGAATCATGCTCTGTGTGTTAACAGATCACATTACTGGAGAAGTATGCAGATGGATCTGTATGAAGTATCTTTAATTGACACAAAGAACTCTGTCATCTAAACAACACTAGGATTAGTCTTTGCCTCTCACTGGAGCATTTCCCTACAGGAAATGAGTTTTATTAATCATTTTGTCAAAGTCAGGGACAGCCATTTTGTTAGCCAGACCTTTTTATTTAGTAATCAGCATGAAAGACAAACACTGTTGCTAAGCCCCATCCTCACCTCCCTCATCTGTGTGTTATTACACCATCCTTAGAGCTCATTCTTTCACTTAGGGAGTTTTGGAATAGGCAGCAGCAGCCTGCTGGGGCTGAGGACAGGATTGGCATACATCTTGGCATTGGGTCCATAGCAACTAATGAGCAAACATCCTTTGAGCAGATTCTACCAGGAGGGTATTGAGAGGAGTTCCTATTCAGCACTTTTCACCCTATAACTTTCAGGCAACGTTTTTTTGTCATGAATTAAATTGTAATTGTTCTTTCAACAAATAGTTACTAGAGAAGCATCAGTGTCTACCGTTTTAGTTCCATGTCCTGTACTAAACCTGGTAGTTGACCTCTTTAGTCCCACTTTCTTCTTCTTCTTTGTTTGATAAAAGAATATACTGGACAGTGGATCTCATCACTCTCAAAGGCTGAGCTAACGTTTATTAAGCTCTTCTGGGTGCCAAGTATTGTGCCAAATCCCCCCCCCCCCAACACCATCCCAGTAACTTTTCTCAATGGTCCATTATCGTTATTTTCCAAATTAGAGAGGAGAAAATGGAATACAGGCTAAGTCCTTAGAAGATTAAGCACATTTGGACCTTGTCTCAGAAATCAGCTGCTGCTGCTGCTGCTGCTAACTGCTGCTGCTAAGTCGCTCAGTCATCTCCGACTCTGTGCAACCCCATGGACTGCAGCCCACCAGGCTCCTCTGTCCATGGGGTTTTCCAGGCAAGAGTACTGGAGTGGAGTGCCGTTGCCTTCTCCACAGATATCAGCTAGAAACGCCCTATTAATGGTGCCAGAGAGAGAGAGAACACACTCAGTTTCAGATTCGTATAGAAAGCTGTTCCCATTCTGCCCCACACACTTCATTTTCCAAAAAAGAAAAACTTGAGCATAGCTCTCCACCAGTTAAATAGGGGCCAGCCTATGTGTTGACCTGGAGACACAAAGCAATGAGAAATCTTGCCGTATTTTGTTTCTCTTTGGTTCCAATAACCCTAGGTTATACTTATTTTTGACCAAACTTCTTCCTCTATGCTTTCATGAATTCCAGTGAGGTCTCCCAATACTCTATGAGTTTTCTTGGGGTAGAAACTATGTCTTATTAATTTTCATTCCACTAGCTCTTAGTTTAAAGTCTGACATATACTCTATGTACCATAAATATCCCATGAAATGAGCTTGAATGTATAAAACTTCTACCCGATTTGAGTGCTTAAAATTACTTAACATATGGCAAGGACTTTCATTTTACAGTGACAGATAAGGTTTAGAGGAAATGATTATTACAAAATTTAGGGTACATGTTACCTCTATATGGAGGAGAGAACTCCCATGGGCAAGGGGCACACAAGGGAATTTTGAAATACCAGTAATATTTTATTTCTTGAATTGCGTAGGAGGTACACAAATGTTTAATTGCTATTATTCCTTAGATTTTTACAGATACCTTTCTGTATCCTTTATGAACCATATGAAATATATGTGTATAAAAGTAACAAAACAAACAGAAAAGGGCTTGCACATTTTACAGAAAATGTAAACCAAACACTTCTATAACCACTAAGCCACTTATGCTACCACCAAGCTAAAAAGAAAAACTGACTCAAATTAAAGTGCACCTCGGTAAAGCAAAAAGTGCATTAAATTTCTGTGTCAATGGGCTTGCCGAAAAGCTCCTTTGGGATTTTCCATAACATCACCACTTGAAAGCCAATTCGCAAGAGACAAGTTTGGTGGACAGGAAACTTTTGTTTGTTCTGGATGCTGTCAACTGGGGGAAAGTGAACTCATTTCCAAAATTCAACTCCCCGCTGCCCATCAGTAATCAAAACCTTTCAAAGGGAGAGTGTCGAGGGGAATAGGTAGAAGGAGGGCTACATGCAGAGACAGTATAGTCAGCTCTGTCATCTGGAAATTGGTCATCAGTGGTCTGAAGAGTGAGTGTCACCTTGTGTTAAGCACAGTTGACCTTCAGTTCCAGGACTGGTTTGTTCTCATTTCTTTGAGGCCAGTTCTTATGATCACAGCTGTTTTTGTCCTGTCTACAGTGGTCATCACACAGTTCTTTTTCCACCTAGTGGGGGTTTCAGTATCCACAAGACCGCTCACAGGACATGGTTGGGGATATTATCTGTGGCCCTTGGAAGAGGAACTAAAGGTTCTTGACTTTGTTAAATGATGAAGCTATTATTATTTGGTCTTATCTGATTGCCTTCCTTTGCTTCCGCAGTTTCTCTCTTCTTTGATTAAATTGATTCCTTGGTTAAAGTTTTCCTCAGACAAAAAGCAGGCAAAGGACTCTGTGGAGGTGGTTTCTGTCCTGGGAAAGCCCATGGAGTCTTGCTGTGTTTCACTACTCAGCTCACATGACACACGGAAAGATCTGTCTCCTGCTCAGCAGGATAGCTGCTCTCTCCTCATAGTGGAAAAAGGAGTTTATTACTGCTGTTCAGTCTCTAAATCATGTCCAACTCTCTGCAACCCCATGGACTATAGCACGCCAGTTTTCCCTGTCCTTCACCATCTCCTGAAGTCTGCTTAAACTCATATCCATTGAGTTGGTGATGCCATCCAACTATCTCATCCTCTGTTGACCCCTGCTCCTCCTGCCCTCCATCTTTCCTAGCATCAGAGTCTTTTCCAGCGAGTCATTTCTTTTCATAAGATGGCCATGGCCAAAGTCTTGGAGCTTCAGCTTCAGCATCAGTCCTTCCAATGAATATTCAAGGTTATTTCCTTGAGGATGGACTGGTTGGATCTTCTTGCCATCCAAGGGACCCTCAAGAGTCTTCTCCAGCACCACAATTTGAAAGCATTGATTCTTCAGCTCTCAACATTCTTTATGGTCCAACTCTCACATTCACATGGAAAAAAAAGAATGGAAGTCAAATTCGAGGGGAAGGGAGGCGATGCTAGATGAGGGCATTGGTGGTAGGTCTGTTGATTACAGTGCAAAGTCATAGATGTCCCAGATTTAACACTATGATGTCCAGATACAGCTATAATACTACTTTAAAACAATTATTGGAATATAATTGCTTTAAAATGTTGCACTGGTTTCTGCTGTAGGATGAAGTGAATCAACTGCATATATACATATATCCCCTCCCTTTTGGGCTTCTCTCCCACTACCCTCCATCCCACCCCTCCAGGTCATCACAGAACACCAAGCTGACTCTCTGTGTTAAACAGCAACTTCCCACCAACTATCTATACTACACATGGTAGTTTACATATATCAATCCAGGTCTCCCGATTCATACTGCCTTCTTGTGTCTACATGTCCATTCTCAAGATCTGCATCTCACAGTGTTATTTAAATAAAAGAAATGTTAGGAAGTGAAATCTTGGCATGTTTCATACAAGAATTATTGATGTATTATTGATGTCTCTATCACCTGTAAACGTTACTATATTTATAAATCAAACCTGGATCAGAGGATGCTAACTGATATTACAAAATGGTATTAGTTAACTTCAGCGGCTTGACATTTGTCTTTTTGTTCTTCTGTATGAGTTATTTTATGTGACAGTCTGTGACTGTGCAGCTGTGCACTCTGGAGTGAACCAAGGTAAAGAGCTGTCCTGCAGAATAAAATGTCCACCCCTGTTTGCTAAACGAACTCTTTCTGGAAGCTGACACTTCTGAGTGGGATGATATTCTATTTGGAAACTTAAGAGTTAAGTAATTTTTTCACCAGTAGATCAAGACCCATGATTTGGGATATTATTATCCTCTATATAGAGTTTGTTCTGTGTTCCCATGTTTAAATTCAGAAGGCCAATGGAATGGAAACATAGAATTAACCTGATTGCAGTAGAAAGCATTCTGGAGTGAAACCTCTCATTCTCGTGGTCGGTCTTAATGGAAAATCAAATGTGATTTGTGTTGTGTGCGGATGATTACTGATGGGTAATTATTCTAAAATATCTCTTTTCAAATCCTTTGCAAGGCAATCAAGGAAGAATGTGAGAGGTTAGGCATTACATTACCAGAGTTATCAGTGGTATGTAATTTCTTAATTATGCCAAAAAATGAAGAGCAAATACCTGCTGAAGGAGTTCCTGCATTTTCTTTGTGAAATGGAGTTGGAGAGCACACAAGCCCCTAAGCATTCTTAGAGAGACTCTATGGTTTATAACATATATGCCAAGATTCTTACTTTGTTCTAATCCCTGTGTGACTGAACCTCAGTTTCCTTATCTCTAAAATGGGAATATTGTCCAAAAGAAACCCTTTCTTCTCAGGGTTGATGTGTGAGTTACTTTAGGGAACAGTAAGTACAGACTATTCCTTGTGATGTTTGATGTATCTGTAACACAGAACACTCAAAAACTGGTAGTGCTTGTTATGGCTGTTATTACTATCAGTATTGATACTATTCCTTACGCTAGTTTTGGTCAAAGCTGCACCTGATTCAGCTGTAAAATAGACTCAACTGGGATGAGTGTCATCTCTTAGTCATTTCATTTTAGAATTAAATCATGGACACAGAAGTGCAAACAAACATGGGTGTTTAAGATAAGCATTCTATTTTAATTTTTGTACTATTTATTTGTTTGTTTGTTTTGGCTGTGCTGGGTCTTTGTTGGGGGCTTGAACTTCCCTAGTTGCAGCACGAATGCTTAGTTGCTACATGCGGGATCTGGTTCCCTGACCAGGGGTGGAACCCAGACCCCTTGCTTTAGGAGCACAGAATCTTAGCTTCTGGATCACCAGGAAAGTCCCAGAGATGAGTATTTTAAAGATGATCAGAGAGGGTCTCTCACCCCTTTTCCCTGAGATCTCTTATTTGATGTGAGGTGACTCACTTTTCAGCTTTTCTTTAGGGCAGTGCATACTATTTGAATGTGGCAGCTACCTTAAATTGGATTAACATATTTTGCTTACAAATTTCAACCCTGCATCCTCTGATCTTGTGGGGAAAACATGTACCACTTTGATCTATTATGAAGGCTTGTCAAGAACAGATGAAGGGTTGACAATTGTGACTATATGTGCTAATTTCTTCTGAAAATGAGAAGAGTACTTCATCACTTTGTATCCTTTCTTAACCATTCCCACAGAACCAGGATTCTGCATGAGGCCTTTAGTCTCAGTGATGTTGATCTCCAGCTTTTTAGAGTTAAATTTCTGGGCAGTGACAAGACAGAGGAATTAATGTATGTGGTCCTATTGCTATGTTTGATTAGTGGGGGTGGGGGTGGGGATAGCTAATAAAAAAAGAAATGTTTTACTTAATGAGGAGAACACAGTCTAGAACACATTTTCAGCTGATTATACAGTCTCTCTTTTCCTCCCTTCCATCCCAGAAAGCTGCATGAAGCTCAGTGTGGACAAAGTGGCCTCTGCCAGGTTTGCTATCTCCAGGCTCCGAGACTCTGCATTCTCATATGCTAAACATCAGGTGTCTGAGGCCAACAAGTCATCACTAAACTGTCACCATTCACAGTTTGCAAAAGCAGACATGCTCACTCTCCACCACTAGAAGAAAACTTTCGTATCTTGGAGTAGCTGGTAATAAACTGTTGCTGTAAGAACAAGGGGAGCAGACTTGAGCATGGGATTGGTGGTGTTGTCCATGGCAAAACTGATGGTGAACTCGTGACTTCTTATGGAAGAAATAGTTGAGCTCTGAAGAAGGGTCCTTATCATGATTTTTGACAATGTGAAAGTCATTCTCCATTAGTAACATAGTTTCACATTGTATGGTGATCTGAAAAACATGTTAAATATTAATTAACTTAATTAAAGCTGAAGAAAATAAATGGACATTTACCAACATGTAAGAGCGTGGCGGCTGTGATGCACACTGAGCACAGCCAGAGGAGCTACTCTGGCCAGAGGTCAGGGGCGGGAGCCAAGAGGATGGAACCCACATTCAAGGTCAGGAGGGACGGCCAAGAGGAGATATATCTGATCCAAGGTAAGAGGAACCCAAGCAAGAGGGTAGGTGTTGCGAAAGGGCATCAGAGGGCAGACATACTGAAACCATATTCACAGAACACTAGCCAATCTGATCACATGGGCCACAGTGAAACTTGTCTAACTCAGTGAAACTAAGCCATGCCATGTGGGGCCACCCAAGATGGAAGGGTCATGGTGGAGAGGTCTGACAGAATGTGGTCCACTGGAGAAGGGAATGGCAAACCACTTCAGCATTCTTGCCTTGAGAACCCCATGAACAGTATGAAAAGGCAAAAAGATAGGACACTGAAAGATGAACTCCCCAGGTCGGTAGGTGCCCAATATGCTAGAGAGATCAGTGGGGAAATAACTCCAGAAAGAATGAATTGATGGAGCCAAAGCAAAATATATGTCCAGCTGTGGATGTTACTGGTGATAGAACCAAGGTCCAATGTTGTAAAGAGCAATTTTGCATGGGAATTGGGAATGTTAGGTCCATGAATCAAGGCAGATTGGAAGTGGTCAAACAGGAGATGGCAAGAGTGAATGTCGACATTCTAGGAATCAGTGAACTGAGATGAACTGGAACAAGTAAATTTAACTCAGATGACCATTATATATACTACTGTGGGCAGGAATTCCTTAGAAGAAATAGAGTAGCCATCATAATCAACAAAAGAGTCCAAAATGCAGTACTTGGATACAATCTCAAAAATGACAGAAGGATCTCTGTTCTTCCAAGGTAAACCATTCAATATCATGGAAATCCAAGCCTATTCCCCAACCAGTAATGCTGAAGAAGCTGAAGCTGAACTTTAAAAAAAAAAAAAAAAAACCCTTAACTTGTAGGTTCTATAAAGACCTACAAGATCTTTTAGAACTAACATCCAAAAAAGATGTCCTTTTCGTTATAGGGAACTGGAATACAAAAGTAAGAAGTCAGGAAACACCTGGAGTAACAGGCAAATTGGGCCTTGGAGTACAGAATGAAGCAAGGCAAAGGCTAATAGAGTTTTGTCAGGAGAACGCTTTGGTGATAGCAAACACCCTCTTCCAACAACGCAAGAGAAGACTCTACACATGGACATCACCAGATGGTCAACACTGAAATCAGATCAATTATATTCTTTGCAGGCAAAGATGGAGAAGCTCTATACAGTCAGCAAAAACAGGACTAGGAGCTGACTGTGGCTTGGATCATGAACTCCTTTTTGCCAAATTCAGACTTAAGTTGAAGAAAGTAGGGAAAACCACTAGACCATTCAGGTATGATGTAAATAAAATCCCTTATGATTATACAGTGTAAATGACAAATAGATTTAAGGTTCTAGATCTGATAGACAGAGTGCCTGATGAACTATGGATGGAGGTTCGTAACATGTACAGGAAACAGGGATTAAGACCACTCCCAAGAAAAAGAAACACAAAAGAGCAAAATAGCTGTCTGAGGAGGCCTTACAAATAGCTGTGAAAAGAAGAGAAGCAAAAAGAAAGGAGAAAATGAAAGATATTCCCATCTGAATGCAGAATCTCAAAGAATAGCAAGGAGAGGTAAGAAAGCCTGATCAATGCAAAGATACGGAAGAAAACAACAGAATGGGAAAGACTAGAAATCTCTTGAAGAAAATTAGAGATACCAAGAGAATATTTGGTAAAGCCTATATTTGGCAAAGATAGGCTCGATAAAGGACAGAAATGGTATGGACCTAACAGAAACAGAAGATATTAAGAAGAGGTGGCAAGAATACACAGAAGAACTGTACAAAAAAGATCTTCACGACTCAGATAATCACAATGGTGTGATCACTCATCTAGAGTCTGGAATGTGAAGTCAAGTGGGCCATAGAAACCATCACCACAAACAAAACTAGTGGAGGCATTGGAATTCCAGTTGAACTATTTCAAATCCTGAAAGATGATGCTGTGAAAGTGCTTCACTCAATATGCCAGCAAATTTGGAAAACTCAGCAAGGCCACAGGACTGAAAAAGGTCAGTTTTCATTCCTATCCCAAAGAAAGACAATGCCAAAGAATGCTCAAACTACTGCACAATTGCACTCATCTCACACGCTAGTAAAGGAATGCTCAAAATTCTCCAAGCCAGGCTTCAGCAACACATGAACCATGAACTTCCAGATGTTCAACCTTTTTAGAAAAGGCAGAGGAACAAGAGATCAAATTGCCAACATCTGATGGGTTATTGAAAAAGAAAGAGAGTTCCAAAAAAACATCTAATTCTGCTTTATTGACTATGCCAAAGCCTTTGACTGTGTGGATCACAATAAACTGTGGAAAATTCTGAAAGAGATGGGAATACCAGACCATCTGACCTGTCTCTTGAGAAACCTGTATGCAGGTCAGGAAGCAACAGTTAGAACTGGACATGGAAGAGCAGACTGGTTCCAAATAGGAAAAGGAATACATCAAGGCTGTATATTGTCACCCTGCTTATTTAACTTATATGCAGAGTACATCATGAGAAATGCTGGGCTGGAAGAAGCACAAGCTGGAATCAAGATTGCAGGGAGAAATATCCATAACCTCAGATATGTAGACAACACCACCCTTATGGCAGAAAGAGGAAATAAAAAGCCTCTTGATAAAAGTGAAAGAGGAGAGTGAAAAAGTTGGCTTAAAGCTCAGCATTCAGAAAACTAAGATCATGGCATCTGGTCCCATTACTTCATGGGAACTAGATAGGGAAACAGTGGAAACAGTGTCAGAGTTTATTTTTTTGGTCTCCAAAATCACTGCAGATGGTGATTGCAGCCATGAAATTAAAAGACTCTTACTCCTTGGAAGGAAAGTTATGACCAACCTAGACAGCATATTTAGAAGCAGAGACATTACTTTGTCAAGAAAGGTCCATCTAGTCAAGGCTATAGTTTTTCTAGTGGTCATGTATGGATGTGAGAATTGGATGTGAAGAAAGCTGAGTGCCCAAGAATTGATGCTTTTGAAGTGTGGTGTTGGAGAAGACTCTTGAGAGTCCCTTGGACTGCAAGAAGATCCAACTAGTCTATCCTAAAGGAGATCAGTCCTGGGTGTTCATTGGAAGGACTGATATTGAAGCTGAAACTCCAATACTTTGGCGACCTCATGCGAAGAGTTGACTCATTGGAAAAGACCCTGATGCTGGGAAGGATTGGGGGCAGGAGGAGAAGGGGACGACAGAGGATCAGATGGCTGGATGGCATCACTGACTCAATGAACATGGGTTTTGGTGGTCTCCGTGTGTTTGTGGTGGACAGGGAAGCCTGGCATGCTGCAGTTCATGGGGTCGCAAAGAATTGGACAAGACTGAGCGAATGAACTGAAGAGAAAATCATGCTTAGAAAATTGAATTTCAACTGGTTCAATAAAATACATCACGGTATAGAATTTTTTAAAGATTGATATATGTTTATTATTTGGCTGCAGTGGATCTTCATTGCTGTGTAGACTTTCCCTAGTTGCAGTGAGCGGTGGTTACTCTTCACTGTGGAGCGCAAGCCTCTCATGGTGATGCCTTCTCTTGTTGTGGAGCACAGACATTAGTTGAGAGGGCTTCAGTAGTTGCAGCAAATGGGCTTAGGTGCTTCATGACATATGGTATTCTGCCGGACAGGGATGAAACCTGTGTCCCCTCCAATGCAATGTGGATTCTTACCCCCTGGACCACCAAGGAAGCCCTTGTATAGATGTTTTAAATAAATAGGAACTTACTAGAACATTATTTAGAAATACTGAGCTCCAGGATCAATTATCTGGAAATTAAGCTCTGGACGGATGACAACATATTAGAATACATGCCTCCAGGGGGAAATATCTTCTGCTTTGTATGTACATTACAATTATGGTTTCTTAGAAAGTGGTTCTTTGGTGACTTCAAACATACACACTGGATCAAGAAAACTTTTGGAAACAGGTAACTACTGTACATTTATTGCATCCTAAGCATCTTTAGCTCTTAAAGAAAGAAAATAGTTTTGGATTTAAATGACCCTTACGACTTCTATTTAAAGTAAAAGTTCAAATGTTTTAAGAAAGTTTGATAACATTTTTCAGTGGGGTTTGGAAAGCTCTTTGTTCATTTATTCCAGATGCAGGAATCTGACCCATTTTTTTCCCCTCAATTTTCTCCTGTTTTGACATCATCTTGTAGAGGTCAAGGTCAACATAAAGGGCAAAGTAATCCTCTGTATCTATTGCAACTCTGCAAATTGAAGGTAGTTGGAAATGTATTGGTTTTGAGTGTTACAAAAGAATCATAACCTGTACACCCACTCTCATATATACTAAAGGAGAAAGGTGAATATGTGAGTCCTTCAATATATGAGTCCTTGGTGCAAAATGAGAAGGCACAAGGACTTCAACCCCTTCTGGTTAATGTCTCTCTTTCATTTCTAGGTCGAATCAAGCAGGATTGCAAAGTTCATTACTTCAATTTTTACAAGGTCCCCAGCACTGTGGGTAATGAGGAAGTACCAGGCACTCCTGGAGACATGTTGTTAGGTTTGATTGGCCTGTAGATCTTGTCTGGGGACAGGTTCTTCTGTAAGACATACATGACACTCGTGATACTACCCTTCACCAAAGATTGATTCACGATGGGGGGGCAGGTGGCTGTATCAGCACAAACGTGGCCACGATTCTCTGAAGCCTTGGAAGAATGAATGTTCATGGCTTTGCATGGGATCTTGCAGTAGGATGTATATGCAATGGCACTTTGTGACTCTTCCTTCAGCAAAGAGTTTATGCTCTTGATTTTTGGGCAGTGCAATAATTCCATTTTTGTCTCTCTCATAGGCTGTTTTCTTAATGGCCCTTCAGTTCAGCACAGTCGCTCAGTCGTGTCTTTGTGACGCCATGGACTGCAGCACGCCAGACCTCCCTGTCCATTACCAATTGCAGCCATAAAATTAAAAGACACTTACTTCTTGGAAGGAAAGTTATGACCAACCTAGATAGCATATTGAAAAGTGGAGACATTATTTTGCCAACAAAGATCCATCTAGTCAAGGCTATGGTTTTTTCCTGTAGTCATGTATGGATGTGAGAGTTGGATGGTGAGTAAAGCTGAGCACCAAAGAATTGATGCTTTTGAAGTGTGGTGTTGGAGAAGACTCTTGAGAGTCCATTGGTCTGCAAGAAGACCCAACCAGTCAGTCCTAAAGGACATCAATCCTGGGTATTCATTGGAACGACTGATGTTGAAGCTGAAACTCCACTATTTTGGCCACCACATATGAAGAGTTGACTCATTGGAAAAGACTCTAATGCTGGGAGGGATTTGGGGAAGAAGGAGAAGGGGATGACAGAGGATGAGATGGCTGGATGGCATCACCAACTCAATAGACATGGGTTTGGGTGGTCTCCAGGAGTTAGTGATGGACAGGGAGGACTGGCGTGCTGCGATTCATGGGGTCACAAAGAGTCAGATACGACTGAGCAACTGAACTGAACTGAACTGAACATATACACATATACATTATTTTTTATATTCTTTTCCATTGTGGTTTATCACAGAATTTTTGTTTTCAATTTTTAGTGGGGTATAGTTGGTTTACTATGTTGTGTTAGTTTCAGGTGTACAGCAAAGTGAATCTGTTTCACATATACATATATCCACTCTATTTAATTTTTATTTATTTATTTTTTTACTTGTTTTTGCCATACAATGTCATGATATCACCATGGGTTTAAATATGCTTCCCCTCCGGAACCCCGCTCCCTCCTCCCTCCCCCCCGGAAAATCTCGCTGCACCAGTCCCGAGCATCAATCCTGGGCTGGCGATTGATTAGACACATGACAATTAACATGCTTCAATGCCCTTCTCCCATAACATCCCAGCCTTACCCTCATCCACAAAGTCCACGAGTCTATTCTATACATCTGCGTTCCTTTTGTTGTCTCCCATGTTGGGTTCTCGTTACTGTCTTTCTAAATTCCATATATATGCGTTAATATACTGTATTGTTGTTTTTGCTTCTGGCTTACTTCACTCTGGATAATGGTCTCCAGTTTCGTCCATCTGAGTAGAATTGCTTCAAATGAATTTTTTTTTAATGCTGAGTAATATTCCATTGTGTATATGTACCACAGCTTTCTTATCCATTCATCAGTTGATGGGCATCTAGGTTGTATCCATGTCTTAGCTATTGTAAACAATGCAGCGATGAACATTGGGGTACACGTGGCTCT
>ML663049.1:2714156-2751249 GCA_007570785.1 Antilocapra americana
TCATTTAAAGTTTGAATTTCCTTGTTACTTTTCTGTCTAGTTGATCTATCCATTGGTGTGAGTGGTGTATTAAAGTCTCCCACTATTATTGTGTTGTTGTTGATTTCCCCTTTCATATTTGTTAGCATTTGCCTTACATATTGTGGAGCTCCTATGTTAGGTGCATAAATATTTATAATTGTTATTTCTTCTTCCTCGATTGATCCTTTGATCATTATGTAATGTCCATCTTTATCTCTTTTCACTGCCTTTATTTTAAAGTCTACTTTATCAGATATGAGTATTGCCACTCCTGCTTTCTTTTGGTCTTTATTTGCATGGAATATCTTTTTCCAGCCTTTAACTTTCAGTCTATATGTGTCCCTAGGTTTGAGGTGGGTCTCTTGTAGACAACATATATAGGGGTCTTGTTTCTGTATGCAATCGGCCAATCTTTGTCTTTTGGTTGGGGCATTCAGCCCGTTTACATTTAAGGTAATTATTGATAAGTATGATCTCGCTGCCATTTATTTTATTGTTTTGGGTTCCAGATTATCTATCCCATCGGTGTTTCCTATCTAGGCAAGTTCCTTTAGCATTCGTTGTAGGGCTGGTTTGGTGTTGCTGAATTCTCTCAGTTTCTGCTTGTCTGAGAAAATTTTGAATTCTCCTTCAAATTTGAATGAGATCCTTGCTGGGTAGAGTAGTCGGGGTTGTAGATTGTTTTCTTCCATGACTTTAAGTATGTTTTGCCATTCCCTTCTGGCCTGAAGCGTTTCTGATGAGAGATCAGCTGTTATCCTTATGGGATTCCCCTTGTGAGTTATCTTTTGCTTCTCCCTTGCTGCTTTTAATATTTGGTCTTTGTATTTGATATTTGCCAATTTGATTAATATGTGTCTTGGGGTGTCCCGCTTGGGGTTCATTCTATTTGGGATTCTCTGTGTTTCTTGGACCTGAGTGGCTATTTGCTTCCCGAATTTAGGGAAGTTTTCTACAATTATCTCTTCAAGAATTTTCTGATGGTCTTTCTTTTTGTCTTCTTCTTCTGGGACTCCTATGATTCGAATATTGGTGCGTTTAATATTGTCCCAGAGGTCTCTAAGATTGTCTTCATTTCTTTTAATTCTTTTTTCATTTTTCCTTTCTGTTTCATTTATTTCTGCCATTCTGTCTTCTACCTCACTTATTCTGTCTTCTATCTCTGTTATTCTACTGTTGGTTCCCTCCAGGGTGTTTTTGATCTCATTTATTGCATTATTCATTGTATTTTGTCTCTTTTTCATTTCTTCTAAGTCCTTGTTAAAGCTTACCTGCATCTTCTCAATCCTTGCCTGCAGGTTATTGAGCTGCAACTCCAACTTATTTTCCAGGTTTTGGATCATTTTCACTATCATTATTCGGAATTCTTTGTCAGGTAGACTTCCTATCTCTTCGTCTTTTGTTTGGTCTAGGGGGTATTTATCCTGTTCCTTTACTTGCTGGGTATTTCTCTGCCTTTTCATCTTGTTTATCTTGCTGTGTTGTCCCTTTATTGTGGGGATTCCTCTCTATGGGAGGGGTTGGATGTGTGGTTTGTCGAAGTTTCCTGGATGGAAAGGCTTGTGTGGTTTTCTGGTGGGTGAGTCTAGGTTTCCTCACTGTTACTCCTCACATCGGCAATGGGTCACCTCTCCAGATGCCCAATGTCCTCTGCCAGCATTCAGTTCCTGTTTTTTGGGGTTTGCTCGGCCTTTAAAAGTTCTTTTGGTATATTTGTTGGGGAGAGAGTGTTCTCCCCGTCCTATTCCTCCACCATCTTAGTTTCTCCTTCCACTCTATTTTAGATTCTATTCCCAGGTAGGCCACTACAGAGTACTAAATAGTATTTCCTGTGCTATATAGTAGGTCCTTATTAGCTACCTACTTTATATATAGTACTGTATGTGTGTCAGTGTCAGCCTTCCAATTCGTCCCTCCTTCGATCACAGGATATTGAATACAGTTCCCTGTGCTCTACAGTAGGATCTTGTTGTTCATTCATTCTATACGTAATAGCTTGCACCCAGGCAGGCTTTCAAAATACAACATTTGAAAACTGCTATGTCCTTTCTATTCTGTGTTTGAGACGTAAATCTGTTTTTATTTTCACTTGTATAATTTGGTGCTGTAAAAATGAGAAGTCAACCCTGAAGCCATTCATTCTTCTGCCAGCCTAGCCATATGGTAGCAGGAATCATACCTTTTCAGTACAGCCATAGAGACTCGTGTTATGTTTCATGGATTGTTGAAATTTTAGAGCAGGATTTTCAAACATCAGAATCTCCTCAAAAGCTTGTTGAAACTGATTTCTGGGTTCCCCTTCTAGAGAAGGTGATATGGTACATCTAGGATGATGCTTATGATTTTGCATTTAAAAACATCTTTAAAAATTGGCTATGCTGTGCAGCTTATGGGATGTTAGGTTCCCAAGCAAGAATTAAACCCATGCCCTCAACAGTGAGATTGCAGAGTCCTAACCACTGAACCACCAGAGAATTGCCATGGTACTGTATTTTTAATGCCTTCTCATATAATGTTTATGTTGCAGGTCTTTGGGCACAACCTTGAGTAACACTGTCATAAAGTGCTACTGCACTGTGCAATTTTCATCTTCATCTTGCTCTGGGAGATTCCAGTCTCAGTTACACTGTATTATTTGGACAGAAAGACTAAGAAAATTGCACATCACATCCAAGCCCTCCTGGCCCCAGTAAGACCCTCTGGCAGTTTTTAGATGGTTGCTATTCTTAGAGTCCAAAGTCAATGTGACCTGAAAGGCAGACCCCCTTGGGAACTCTGAACAGGCTCATTCAATACCTCTGGGAGTAGGAGGGAAACAAGGTGTGTCGACCAAATCCTGAAAGCGGTTGGCTGTGTTTTGCAAGCAGCACAAGGCATCAAATGACAGACCCACTTAGTCTCATCCAATATAATTTCTTTCTGGTTTACAAGGCTAGTCATGCACAGTGGGTAAATTAAAGCTTCAGAAGACATGGACATCTTTCAGATCTGGCTGGAAATTCAATCACACCCTAACTGATTCACAGCTCTCTTCTGGGCCTGGCTCTGGCAGGTTGCTAAGTATTTAAGTATTGATAAGTATTTATATATAAATATTTAAGTTTTTATAGAAAGATGGGGCAAGATAAGGGGAGATGGGCATGGAGGTCAGAAAAGTTCTGGGTTAATACTTCAGGTTCTCTGTTTCCTTATTTAAAAATAGCAATGCCAGTGATATTTAGCTCACAAAGTTCTAGGAAGGATGGCAGGTATGCATGTCTAAAAGGAGTCAACACAGCATCTAGATAGCTTCTCTGGTGGCTCAGTGGTGAAGAATCCACCTGCCAGTGCAGGAGACATGGGTTTAATCCCTGATCTGGGAACATCCCCTGGAGAAGAAAATGGCAACCTACTCCAGTATTCTTGCCTGGGAAATCCCATGGACAGAGGAGCCTGGCAGGCTACAGTCCATGAAGTTGAAAAGAGTCAGGCATGACTTAGTGACTGAGCAAGAACATGCCATCTGGAACATAGTAATGCTCAACTAACAGTTTTCTTTTCCTATTTTTCTTGTGTCTCCTGCCTATAAAGTTGGAAGAGTGTACAGACTGAAGGAAGAAAACATATATTAGGTTTTTAGAAATAGCAAAATGGTTGGTCTCCTGGCATAAGCTGAGTTAGATTTATTCTATTTTTTAAAGGTTAGTGGAACTCCAAGGACTGGCTTAGAAATCTAACAACTATTGGTGACAGAAAATCTATAAAATGGCATCATGTTCTCAATGTAGAAGACATATCTTGGGTTTTAAAGATAACAGGTGTAATATAGATGATAAATATTCATATAAAGCCTTTAGTAATTGACTGTGGACTATACCAGCATCTAAAATCAATATTTAGATTCAAAATGTACATAATTGAGTGATTGTGTATATAATCATTCATATATACATATATATGAGTCCAACATAATGCAGGATATGGAAAGGCAGTGGAACTGGGGTTTGATTTTAATTTTAGCTCTGCCCCTAACCAGCCTTGTGACCTTGGGAAAGTAATTTAACCTCCTCCTAACACACACACATCACCATCATCATCAAGGCTACACTTCATATGCTAAATATCTCCATCCAGTGAAGCATTTCAAAGACAAAATCTAGGGGAAATAAAAGCTTTGACGTTAAGGTGCTGATCTTTAAAGCTGTAGTCAGCAAATCTGAAGACAGAATGTTGCTGAAAATCTCTAAAATTACCTCTTCTGAGGCTTCGCTGCTCACAGCAGGACATTAGCAAGAAGGTGGTCCCTAGATCCTCTCTGGAGGTCAGATCTCTACTATATTAGTGCCATGAAACCGAGGCTGCCTCTGCCTGGTCAATGCTGTCTCCCCACTATTGGCGCAGAGCCTGCGTGTTAATAAAACTCATTATTTGTAGCCTGACTGGGGAAAATGGATGAATGGCAAACAATTGAGGCAACCCAGCCTCAAAAAGGCTGTCCCTGAGAGTTTACACGAATCAAATGGTGAAAACTTCCATCTTAACTGATTCTACTCAGACATAGCCCCAATTTCTGCCAGTGCTTGAAAAAGAATTACAATAATCATTCATGTCTCCTTGTGGAAATAACATTCTTACTTTCCCAAGGTGTATTATCACCCATACTTCACTTTGGAAAGATTGAAATGGAAAATTAGTGCCGTACCAATGACTGATGAAAAACAGAGACAAAGCATTTGAAGTTGCGGAACATGAGATTTTTTTTTTCCATCTTGATCAACTAAAGGTATGTAGCAGAAGGCTATCATGGGGTGCCCATGAAGCCACACTTATTGCCACATCTTATTCAAAATGATCTTTTAAAATTTACTAATTCAGTCACTTTGCCTTTAAAATATATTTTGAGTGCAAATTATGTACATGATATTATACTAAATAGTGTGGTGATAGATAATGCATAAGACAGTTTCTTCCTATAAGAACTGCACAGACAGTTGGAGATGAAGACAAATGCACACAAATCTACCCATGGAGGGTCTGATAGTGTCTGTCCTAAGTAGAGAGAGGGCTGATAGTAAAGCTTTCTGAAATGTGCAGATAAAAAATAAAGAGCTAGAGTGATGGACATGAAAGATTGGGGAGGTGAACAAGTATAATAAAGAGATTGAACATATATGGAGATTGTGGGGGCAAATGAGTTGAAGAATCATGATGTGGAAAGGATCAGGGTCACCCAGAGATGACCTGACATTTACAGAGATGTCATTCACAATGATGAAAAGTTATGGTAGCTATTTAGGTAGACTAAAGGGGCACTAGTTTTGAAGTTTAATGAAGTACATTGGAACCCCAGCTCTGCCACATGCCACATACTTAAGTCTAATCTACAAACATCAGTTTTCCAGTCTACAGAATAGGTTTACAGGTTTCATCTTAGAGGGATCTTCAAATAAACCAACATGGTAACATATGAAGCAAGAAGCACTTTTTTCAACACACAGGGTAGAAAGCAAATCTTAGTCTGCTCTAATACATGAAATGAAGCTTACATCTGGGCATGAAAACAAAGGCACAGTGAGAAACTGACAGGTTTGGCTAAGGCATTTGGTTGAACTGATTTTGACAATGTTGAGTCAATGACACTACCCACCTCCAAAAGTTCTGTAGAACAGATAATCAGAAAGCTAAACAATCCTCAGAGTCATTCTTGGCCTGTTTCAACACAATGTGTTTACCTTCCATTGGAATAGTTAAGCTGCTCAGTGTGGAGAACTGAATCAGATAATACAGCCCTTGTTATTTTTATTTTTGGACCAATTCATTTTGGCTGGAGATATTGAGAAAAGCAAGCAAACAACTGCCAAATTTCCACTTAGCCTGGTGGAAATCTACACAGAGATCCCAGCTGTGAATGTGGGTAAATGGGGGAGGAAGGGTGTTGTTAAAGGATGATAAAATTTCTAGGATAAGAGGCAGAGGGCTCCTGGGTTGTCCTCCTCCTAGAGAATTTCCATCACGCACCATCAGAAAAATGTGTGCATCTGTCTGGGCTTCCTGTTTCACTCAGGATGCTATTATTTGCCAGCTCCTGGGATTCAGTTCTGCTTCTGTCTTCTAAATGACTTCTGAACCTGGTTCATGCTTTTCCTCACCATCTAATAATAACAACAACAGCATCTACCAGCCAAGGCACATTATTTTGCAGTTTACGGATGTTTACTTAATGATTCACTTGAGCCCCCTAAGAACCATGGAAGGTTGGCATTGTTGTTTTCACTTTACAAATGAGGAAGAGGTTTAGTGGAGATAAGGGGAAATAGAGAAGAGAAAGAATATAAACCAAAGATGTAGAGAGGAGGGCAGGCTCCTAGAAATGAAGAAGACCATGAGACATCAGATAGTTCGCTGACAGGCTGTGCATCCTTAACCATAAGGTGTGTGGTAGATTCTAAGCTTGAGTTTTGCTCCTTCTTCCTTGGAGGTGCCTAGAAAATGGCAGTTTTCAGTCCTAATCTTACCACCTGCCTGTCCCACCATCCATGGGATCTCATCCCCTTGCCTAAGGCAGATCCAGCTTCAGCAGTTTATATGCTTGGGTATAAGAGGGGTAGGTGGATATGATGGTGTATCAGAAAAACATTTGACTGTAGAAGAAGAACAAAGGCAAGGAATGGCAATGGGAGCAAGAAAAATAGAAAAAAATGTCAAGAACTGGTCAGATAATAAATCTATTGCTGCTTAAACAATGGCACTTTCTGTGAACAAACATGTTGTGATGTGTATGTTAGTCTTGAACGACACTATGCCTGTCCATGTGGACTCATTTCTTGAGTTATTCTGATAGCTCTGAAGTTTTTAAAACACCAGTTATCCTTCTAAACAACAAGGACAAATGGATTTCAGGAAAGCGCTGCCTGAACATGACCTGAATCAGGTCTAGAATAACTTACCACCATTCATTGTCTTTGCATTGGTCTTCATGGCTTATATTTCATCTTTAAGCCCATGTTTCTCACTCAGAATGATTAATGATGGTGTCTTGTCCCTCTACATCCTTCCTTCACCTCCGGCCTCTTCTGTCCTCTGCTTATAAGATAAACTAAGGACAGATGGGGCCCAGCCTACAGATCTTTATGGTAGAACTGTTTTATGTAATCAAGTCTGTCTTAGTCTGCTCAAGCTGCTGTAACAAAATGCCAAAGACTGAATAGTTTTAGCTTAAATACCAGAAATTAACTTTCTCACAGTCCTGGAAACTTGAAGTCCAAGATCAACGTGTCAGCAAGGTTCGTTTCTGGCATACTCCTCTTCCTGGCTTGCAGAGAACCTCCTTCTCTTCTGGCTGTGATCTCACAAGCCCTTTCCTCTGTGTAGAGAGTGAGAGCTCTTGTGTCTTTTCCTTATCTTTTAATAACATCAGTTCTATAAGTTCAGGGTCCCACATTTATGATCTTATTTAACCTTGATTCCTTACCTGGAGGCCCTATATTCAAATGCAGTTACATGGGGTTCAGTGATCAACATATGAATTTCAGGGGGCATGATTATTCTGTCTATAACAACATTGGAAAACAAAAACACGACCCACAGGTGACGTTCCTGAATATTTCATCTCAAAGATGCTGACACAAGCATTATTTTCCCCTTCCTGCCACCCCTCCCTTTCTATCTCAGCTTTTTACTGAATTCCAATTCCTCTTCCAAAAGCTCTACCAGACTTTTTCAATCTGAAATAGCCCAGAAGGGGTTGTTCCCTTGTGACAACCCCAGAAGCCCTCCTGGAATGAAGCAAGGGCCCCTTGGTCAACTAAGGAGGAAACACAAGAATTTCAAAGCTCTCTGGGTTTGGGTATTGATCTGCTTCTTTATTCATTAAAACAAAGAGAACTGAAGGCAAGACAGGATCACTGGCTGTGCAATGACACTTGGTGGAAAGGATCCAGACACCATGGGGAGGGAGTGGATGAAAGGAAGGGGATGACAACAGGGGTGTGTGAGGGTATGAGAAGCTTCATCTTGGGCTGTATTCCAGGGGCCAGGATGGAGCTGGGCCTCGGGTTGGACCACAGGGAAAGGGAGTAGCCCAGATGCAAGACCATTGTCTCCTGAGGAGGAAAGAGGAGGCTCACAGTGCGGAGGGGAGCCGGGGGCTCAGTCTAGAGCAGCAGGGTCTCAATAAATACCTGCAGATGTTGACTGCTCTTCCAGGGGTTTTCATCATCGCTTGTATTGGTCCAAGTTCTCTACTGAAGGACTCACACAGCCACTGTGTGTGGCTCTCTAATTTCTAGCTCACACTACCTTTTAGACAAAGAAAGTGGAGATAGTATGTAATAGAAAAAGCTTTCTAACACAAGGTTGAAAAGCAACTATACGCCCATAAAAATTAATTTCAAAAAAGAGAAAAAGCTTTTATCTCTCTTCAGTGATATGGATTACAGACCTCAGAATCTTCTTTTCTTCCTTTAACCTTGGAGTGATAAAAGAAAGTGTTGATTTTAGAAAATGAATGGAGTAAACAGTGAGACAAGAATTTCAGAAACATCTGGTTTTCATCCACTCTTGTGTTCTTCTCCCAATTCTACCACATTGCAGCCAGCAGAATGCCTCGGAAGTCTTCTTAAAATGGCAGCATTTATTATTTAACATCTTTTCTAAAATGCATGGCTCTATTTTGGGCAAATAATGAAATCTTTGATCATTTATATACACATGGAGGCCCAGAATCAATCTTTCTGAACGTCATTCTTATATAATCCAGGGTCATAAATAAATAAAGTAAGTGCAATATTTAAGATGCAAGTACACACCTGCTCAGGTACAGCATTTCCTTTTGTTTTTGTACAAAATGTTTTATTTAGGTTCATTTTATTACTGACTTATTCAGGATAGATTTTTCTAAAATAGAGAACAGCAAATTTTGGTGGAGAGAGCTGGATTTTTTGCTAAGTAAAGTTTGATTATGTTGTGTCACTTTGGTGTACTTTTCCTACCAGCTCCTTCTCATCACTTTGCTTACGGGTGTCACTCTTGGTTAGTTCTCATTCTACTGCTCTGCATTCTCCTTGTCAATCTCCTTTGCTCTGTTGCCTCATCTCCTTGACATGTGAATGTAAGAGTCTCCCAGGGCTCACTCCCATGAATGTTTGCTATTAATTTTTTTGTTTGTCACTGTCTTTTCCGACTCTTGGTGACCCCGTAGAGTGTAGACCACCAGGCTTCTCCATCCATGGGATTTTCCAGGCAAGAATACTGGAGTGGGTTGCCATTTCCTTCTCCAGAAGATGTACCCTACCCAGGGAATGAACTGGGATCTTCCATAATGCAGGCAGGCTCTTTACCTTCAGGAGAGTCACCAGGAAAGGCCCTTCCTACTTACTCACTCTCCTCCAGTCCCTTTGCTTTGTGACCATTTCCCACAATTATATCCCCAGTCCCAAATTCCCCTACCCCTATCTTTAGCTGTTTTCCAACTATCTGTTCAGTGTATCCACTTTGAGAGCTGAAAAGGCAGCTCAAACCAAAATTATATGATTGAATTCCCTCCCAAATCTGCTTCTCTTGTGGTCTTGTCCATATCAGTAAATGTCAAGTCTCTATTTCCATTTGCTTGGGTCAGATTCTCAGACTTATCCTTGACTTTTCTGACTCCTTACATGGAATCCATCAGAAAAACTTGTAGCCTTAGCAGCAGGATTTATCTAGACTCTCAACACTTTTGCCCTTTGCTGTCATGAGCTGAGCCTGCACCATCAACAGCAATAGACCATAAATTTATCTCCTTTGCCAACCTCGACCCCTTAAAGTCTGTCACGCAAAGCTAGAGTGATTCTTTTAAGAGGTGAATCCTATCATGTCCCAAGTTATCTCAAACCCTCCACTAACATCTCAATTTATTGAAATAAAATCTTACGGTCTGGACTTCTCTGGTGGTCCAGTGGTTAAGAATCTGCTTGCCAGTGTAGGAGACATGGGTTTGATCCCTGATCCAAGAAGATCCCACATGCCTTGGGGCAACTAAGCTCATGTACCACACTTTTTAAACCTGATTTCTGGAACCTGTGCTCTGCAACAAGAGAAGCCATTGCAGTAAGCAGCCCATGCATCACAACTAGAAAAAGCCCGGAAGAAACAATGAAGACTCAGTGCTGCTGTAAATAAACAAATAAACAAAATTTAAAAAGAATCTTATGGTCCTGTGAAACTTGTCACACATTACCTTCCCAGGTTCAACCCCTATCACCTTCCTCATCACTTACTCCAGTGCAGCCCAGCTCATCTCCCAGTTGTTCCTTTGCCATGGTCCTGCCTCAGGGCCATTGCACTTATTGCTTGTACTCCCTGAAATTTCTTCCTCCAGGAACATGCCTTGTTCCTTCAGGTCACATAAGTCACTGCTCAAATGTCCCCTTATCAGAGACAGTTTCTCTGATTAACCTGTCTAAAGTTGAATCCCTAACCCAACATCTCCACCCCTTCCCTGTCTCATCTTACTGCAGTAGCCTTATTTCCACGTGGTATACATCTCTTTCCCTAGTGTCTCAGATGGTAGAGAATCTGCCTGCCATGCAGCAGACCCAGGTTCGATCCCTGGGTTGGGAAGGTCCCCTGGAGAAGGGAATGGATACTCACTCTTGCCTGGAGAATTCCATGGGAGAAGCCTGGCAGGCTGCAGTTCATAGTATCACAAAGAGTCAGATACAACTGAGCAACTAACATTTTCACACTTTTCATACATTTCCTATTTACTTATTTATTGTCTGTGCTTAGTTGCTCAGTCATGTCCAACTTTGCAACCTATGGCTGTAGCCCGCCAAGCTCCTCTGTCCATGGGGATTCTCCAGGCAAGAATAACTGCAGTGGGTTGTCATGCCCTCCTCCAGGGGATCTTTCCAACCCAAGGATCAAACCCAGGTCTCCTGCATTGCAGGTGTATTCTTTATTTATCCCCCATTATGGTGTCAGGTCCCCGAGAAAAGACACTTGGAGTGTTAATTCTTTGATAAATCCTCAGTGTCTATAGCAGTGCCTACTTCATAATAGTTAATCAGCAAATGAATAAATTAGCCCATTCCTACTTTTTATGTGTATCAGTCACAGTATTCTCACTGGTAATAAAGAAAAGTCCATAAGAAAGGAAATCATAATACTAGGCTTGGAAAAAGAGAATTTTTAATTTGAGATGTTGAGCCTCACTTGGGAGCTTAGCTTGTTACAAAGACAGGGTTTGGGGCTCTTCTCAAGCCTATTGGGCTTCCCAGGTGCCTGCCAATGCAGGAGACATAAGTGATGCGGATTCAGTCCCTGGGTCAAGAAGATCACCTGAAGAAACACATGACAACCAACTCCAATATCCTTGCCTGGAGAATCCCCATGGACTGAGAATCCTGGTGGACTACGGTCTATAGGGTTGCAAGCAGTTGGACATGACTGAAGCAACTTAACACACACACACACACACACACACACACTTTCAAGCCTATGAGAATAGACTTTTTGGTTAAGTTAGTTCATTCAAAACAAGAGAGCATGTTATTTTTTCCAGTCCTTCGTGTTGTTATTGGCTCCATTTATGGGTATCAGGAAGACTGTGTGTATCTTCTCTGTACCCTGGACAAGGTTTGCGTTACAATATTGAAATGGGTAAGGCTCAGAGATCTGAATGCCAACAGGATTCCAGATTAACGAATGCACACTGGAGTGAAAAGCACTATGAGGAGCCCCAAAGGTACCTCTCTCTTTCCTCAATGAGACACTATGTCCCATTTGGACAAGATCACAGCTAACCAGGCAACTGACATCGAGAGTCTTTCAGTATTGTCTGCCTTCCAGACCTGCAACTTATAAATTGCTGATAAATGAGAGAAGTGACTTGTATCACAGAAACTTAGATCAGGTACCCTGCTGTCATTCAATTTTTGACATGGGAAAGACCCCACCCAGGAGAGTCTGCAAGGGCAAAATCATCACCCACAAGATCATGGTCCCCTGTCAAGAAGCTGGCTGCCAGTTTAAGGCAAAACAAGAGCCACAGGCTCAGCTGTCCCCTGGAGTGATCAGGAAGACAGGCGCCTGTGCAGCAGAGCTTGACGTTCAGATGGGCAGAAGTGAGGCATATCCTTGCTTTTACATTGTACCCCATTCCTCTCTCAAGTTGTCTTGCAAAGACCATTTCCCCTTCTGGCAGATGCCATAATTAGTGTATTATTATCTTGCCATTATTCAAATTTGGTTTGCTAAAGCCTTCTGAACTTCCCTGACAAGGTGGTGATACAAGGTCAAAAAATAATATTTCATACTTAGGCTAGTTTTCCTAGAAGCAAAGCCTGAGATGGGGATTTGAATGCATGTAATTAATTGAGGAGAGTTCTAAGGAGGAGAGGAGTGAGGAAAGCGGGGTGGGCTAAGGAAGGAGCCATGCAAAAATGTGGGCTCAGCAAAAGCTGATGCCACAGGGAACTGAGCAAGATGCAGGGGACTAGCCTTCACCTTGAGGCAAAGAAGCTGGTCACTACTGCCTTCTGCTCAGTCAGCTGCAAGTGTCCCCAGAAACTGTGTGCAAACTCCCACACATTTTGCAGGGAGGCAGCTCTGAGCAGTTCTCAGAACAAGAACAGTAGTGAGCTCTCAGCAAACAGCACTCACTGCTGCTGGGAGATGAGTGGGTTTACCATAGGTAAAAATCAACTTCTAATATTTATTAGTTATTCATTCACAGACCCTTTCTGAGGTACAGTTGCTTTATCTAGACTGGACATCTGGCTGGTTATTCTGTACTAAGTTGTTTCAGTCGTGTCTGACTCTGCGATACTGTAGGCTGGATCCTGCCTGTCTCCTCTGTCCAGAGGATTCTCCAGGCAACTAGAGTGGGTTGCCATGCTCTTCTCCAGGGGATCTTCCTGACCCAGGGATCAAACTGGGTGTTTTATCTCTCTTGCATTGGCAGGCAGGTTCTTTACCACTAGAGCCACCTGGGATGCCCTGGTTATTCTAAGACAAAGAAAGAAAGTCTTCCAATTTTAGATATTAACCTCTTTAATTATCATTTGCTATTTCAGATACATAATCATTTTTAGCTTATTTAACCCTAATGGCAACTCAGGAATGTAAGTGCTATTGTTTCTTGTTTTTTGTGTTTTTTTTTTTAATGATGAAAAAACTGCTAAACTCAAAGCTTAGGAAATTTGGCTGATGTACACAACAGAAGCTAGGTTGTGTAGGTAGCTAGCTAAGAGTCTAGGTAGTGTGAGTCCAGATTCCTTGTATGTAGCCACTTGGCTATGAGATACCTACTGGATTATCAACACTTTGAGGGTAGATGTGGCGCCATAAAAACTTACCCAATGCTTGATATATTAGAGGTCCCCATTTTATGTTGGTTAAATGAACCCAAATGACCCAAATGAACCAAAAGAACCAAATGAACCAAAAGAAGTAATAATAGATACTTAGAGGCAAAATCAGTACTATTAATTGGTTTTAAAAGTGGATGTAAACATTTGAAACAAGAAGTTTGCTTCTTAATGATACTTCTCCTACCCTGCCCCCCCAAAAAATCTCATTAGCAGCTGTATAATCCTATAACAAAAGTCTATTTGAAGCAAGGTTAAAGTAGATTAAAACATTATACAATGAAATTTGAGTCTCCCATCCAACCATCCTCATCCTGATTACTCCCAAGAGGAGTGCCAAATATGCCTATATATACTGATATTTCCAGACATCATTTCTCTGAGTGGACATGTACTATATATATTGTCTTCCACTCTGCTTTTTTTTAACCTAGAATTGAATCTTGACGATATTTCCCTATTAGCACAAATAGTTTTAGCTCATTAAAAAAAAGGCATAGAAGTCACTCTGAAGACAGGAGGATAATTTAGATAGATAATTTATTACACCTTTTCTTTTGTAGATGCTTAAGTTTTACTACTTCCAAATTTTCTGCTCCCATAGACAGTGCTTTCCTTGTGCTCAGCTTGTAAAGAATCTGCCTGCAATGCAGGAGACCTAGTTTTGATTCCTGGGTTGGGAAGATTCCCTGGAGAAGGAAATGGCAACCCATTCCAGTATTCTTGCCTGGAGAATCTCATGGACAGAGGCACATGGCAGGCTATTGTCTGTGGAATCACAGAGTTGGACACGACTGAGCACACAGAGAGAGCTGGGGATTAAATTCTTTTGCAAATTGCTTTGGTTTCATTTATGAGAGTGTATCTTGAAAAAATTTAAGAAGTATAACTTTTAGGTTAAAAAATGGCTTCTAATTTTGAAAGCTATTGATAAGATTGATCAGGATGTGCCAAATTTAACAATTTTGGAATCCTGTAGTGCATAAAAATGGAGTTTTTCCACATGATCATAGACAGTATGTATTAACAAATATTTAAATTTTTATCACTCCTCAACTATTGCTAATTTTAGAATATGGTTACCTAATTTGCATTTCTTTAAAAGGAAATGAAGTTGTATAGCTTTCCATAAATTAGTGGGCAATTTATATTTCATTTTGTGGAATGCATATTAATATTACAAATTCATTTTAATATTGCATTGATCTGTCAAGAAAAAAAACTTGGATGAAACTTTTTTAAAATTTTATTTCTTGTGGTACAAACATTTAACAAGAGTTCTGCCCTACTAAGTTTAAAATCAGGAGTGGAGGAAAAATAATCATCAAAAAAGAAAGAGTTAAAGGCATTGAATCCACTAAACTTTAAAACCAAGATCAAACAGTAACAGTTATATTGATCATAAAACTTTTTGACAAAGTAAATATAAAAATGTTAAATATGTACTTGTGTATGTGTGTGCTCAGTCATGTCTGACTCTTTGCAAACCCACTGACTGAAGCCTGCCAGGCTCCTCTGTCCAGGGGATTTTCTCAGAAAGAATACTGAAGTGGGTTGCCATTTTCTTCTCCAGTGGATCTTGTCTGACAAAGCTTTACAAATAGGTGTGAGAAAAGAAGAGAAGCAAAAGGCAAGGGAGAAAGAGAGATATACCAAACAGAATGTAGAGTTCCAGAGAATAGCAAGGAGGTGAACAATGAAAAGAAATAGAGGATAACAATAGAATGGGAAAGACTAGAGATCTTTTAAAGAAAATTGGAGATATCTAGGGAGTATTTAATGAAAGGATGGGCATGATATAGGAAAGAAACAGTAAGGACTTGCAAGAATACACAGAAGAACTTTACCAAAAAAGTATTAAAGACCCAAATTATCACAATGGTGTTGTCACTCACTTAGAGCCAGACAATTTGGAGTATGAAGTCAAATGGACCTTAGGAATCAGTATTACAAACAGAGCTATTGGAGGTGATTTAATTCCAGGTGAGCTGGAATCTGAGCCATTTCAAATCCTAAAAGATTTAAGTGTTGCACTCAATATACCAGCAAATTTGGAAACTCAGCAGTGACACAAGACTGGAAAAGGTCAGTTTTCATTTCAATCCCAAACAAAAGCAATGCCAAAGAATGTTCAGACTATCATACCATTGCAATCATTTCACATGCTAGCAAGGTAATACTCAAAATCCTTCAAGCTAGGCTTCAGCAGTATGTGCACTAAGAACTTCCAGATGTATAAGCTGGGTTTTGAAAAGGCAGAGGAACCAGAGATCAAATTGCCAACATTCTTTGGGTCATAGAGAAAGCAAGGGACTTGCAGAAAGACTTCTGCTTCATTGACTACACTAAACCCTTCAACTGTGCGGATCACAACAAACTGTGGAAAGTTCTTAAAGAGATGGGAATACCATCTTAAAGCAATGGGAGTATCATTAGCTGTCTACTGAGAAACTTGTATGCAGATCAAGAAGCAACAGTTAGAATCAGACATGGAACAACAGATTGGCTCAAATTTGGGAAAGGAGTGTGCCAAGGCTGTATATTGTCACCTACTTATTTAAATTCTATGCAGAGTCTATCACACAAAATTTTGGGCTGAATGACTTACAACCAGGAATCAAGATTGCCAGGAGAAATAATCAACAACCTCAGATATACAGAGGATACCACTGTAATAGCAGAAAGAAAAGAGGAACTAAAGAGCCTTTTGATGAAGTTGAAAGAGGAGAGTGAAAGAGCTGGCTTAAGTTTCAACATTCAAAACAGTAAGATCATGGACTCTGGTCCCATGACTTCAGGGCAAATAGATGGGGAAAAAACGGAAACAGTGATAGACTTTATTTTCTTGGCCTCCAAAATTGCTTCAGATGCTGACTGCAGTCACGAAACTAAAAGACTCTTGCTCCTTGGAAGGAAAGCTTTGACCAACCTAGACAGCATATTAAAAAGCAGAGACATCATTTTGCCAACAAATGTCCATATAGTCAAAAATATAATTTTTCCTGTAGTCATATACGGATGTGAGAATTGGAACATAAAGAAAGGCTGAGTGTTGAAGAATTGATGCTTTCAAAGTATGGTCCTGGAGAAGACTGTTGAGAGTCCCTTGGACTGCAAGGAGATCAAACCAGTCCATCCTAAAGGAAATCAGCCTTAACTACTCATTGTAAGGACTAATGCTGAAGCTGAAATTCTAGTACTTTGGCCACTTGATGTGAAGAGCTGACTCACTGGAATGGATCCTAGTGCTGTGAAAGGTTGAGGTCAGGAGGAGAAGAGGGTGCCAGAGGGTGAGATGGTTTTATAGCATCACTGACTTAATGGACATGAGTTTGAGCAAGCTCCGAGAGATAGTGAAGAACAGGAAAGTCTGGCAGGCTACAGTCCACGGGGTTGCGAAGAGTTGGACATTACTTAGTGACTGAACAACAGCAACAGAATACTTATGTAAATACCAAAGATTTCCAGGGGAATTTGAAAAGGGTATACTAATTTCCTTATTTTTCACAAGGGGTGGTGGTCAATACAGCTTGCCTAAATTTAAGGTTAAAATAATACTCTAAGATCTTAAAGTATCTCTAATTTAATTTATTGACTTCAGATTGCTCTTTTGGTAATTAGTGTCAGGTGGTGAAGAAACATTTATCTGAAGCTCAATATTCCTTAATTTCAGGGCAGTTTTTATACCATACTCTGTTTAAATGTTATTAATTTTATTTAAAAGTCCAAGTAAGTGTAGCTTAAAATGTGATAGCCATCTTTCTAAAATAATTCATATCTATTTATCTGCTTATTGTTTGCCATTTAGATAGGTTTTGTTATACAGACAATGCCTAAGATAGTAGCTTCTGAATGCTGACAATGATTATGTCTAAGTGGGATGATATGGAGTAATTTTGAGACCATTTTATTTATGTGTTTTTTAATTGTCTAAATTTTTAACAATGCCATTATAATGAATTACTTTTTATATATAAAGCCATCTTTCTAAAAGTTACTTATGGAATTAAAGTAAAAGACATTTGATTAATACATACAAACTGAAAACCACAATCGTCACAGACATGAAAGAATATGTCACACTTGCCAAGATCAGAGGGCTCTGGTATGTTTTAAAATAACCCGTTTTTCTCTGTCTCTGCCAGAAGCACAAGGGCATTTCTCTCCAGTATTTACTTTGAGATCCTGGCAGAGCTCCCAGAGGTAAATCTTACAAAATTGCATTGCACCCCCTACCCACAAAACTCAGGCTTCCCTGGTGGCTCAGCTGGTAAAGAATCTGCCTGCAATGTGAGAGACCTGGGTTTGATTCCTGGGTTGGGAAGATCCCCTGGAGAAGGGAAAGGCTACCCACTCTAGTATTCTGGCCTGGAGAATTCCATAGACTGTATAGTCCATGGGATCACAAAGAGTCCTAATGGTCGTCATCAAAAATTCTGAAGAGAATGTGGAGTAAGGGAACCCTCTTGCATTATTGGTGGGAAAATACACTGATTCAGCCACTATAGACAACACTATGGAGATTCCTTAAAAGACTAGGAATAAAATTTCCATATGACCCAACAATTTCACTACTGGGCATATACCCTGAAGAAGCCATAACTGAAAAATTCCTATCAATCCCAATGTTTATCACAGTACTATACAATAGCTAGGACACAGAAGCAACCTAAATGTCCTTCGACAGATGAATGGATAAAGTTTTGCTATGTACATACAATGGAATATTACTCAGCCATAAAAGGGAATGCATTTGACCCAGGTCTATTAAGGTGGATGAATCTAGACTCTATTACACAGAGTGAAGTAAATCAGAAAGAGAAAGACATATATCATATACTGATGCATATATATGGAATCTAGAGAGATGGCACTGAAACACCTATCTGCAGGGCAGCAAGGAAGATGCAGACACAGAGAACAGACTTGTGGACAAGGGAAGGAAGGCAAGGGTGGGATGGATTGAGAGAGTAGCATTGAAACATAGACATTACTATGTGTCAAACTAAATAGCCAGTGGTAATTTGCTATATGATGCGGGGAGTTCAAATCTGGTGTTCTGTGACAACCAAGAGGGATGGGATGGGGTGGAAGATGGGAGGGAGGTTCAAAAGAGAGGGGACATATGTCTAGCTATGACTGATTCATGTTGATATACGGTAGAAATCAACTCAATAATATAAAGCAATTATCCTCCAATTAAAGATAAATCAATTTAAAAACCTGGGGGGAAAAAGGACCAAAACAAAAGCTGAAATGTCATTGACCAACACAGTAAAAATAAATAATGCAGATTACCTAGTAATCAAAGAAATTTAAGTTAAAATTCAAATCGGCTTTTTTTTTAATCCATTTTTGAAGAATTATTGAGATAGACCTTTTCATATCCTGGTTGGTAGCTCAGATGGTAAAGAATCTGCCTGCAATGCAGAGATTGGGATTCAGTCCTGGGGTCTGGAAGATCCACTGGAGAAGGAAATAGCAACCCACTCCAGTAGTCTTGACTGGAGAATTCCTTGGACAGAGGAACCTGGAGAGCTATCATCCATGGAGTCACAGAGTTGGACACAACTGAGTGACCAACACTTTCAAAAGTATTATTTAATATAACTTATCTAGAATTCAATTTGTCAACATATGTCTGGGTTTTAAAAATCTTTATCATCTATTATGACTTCAGAAGCCTGTACTGAACCTCTACTGAGCCTGTAACCATGATAAAAAATGTAAACATACATTTATGAAAATAGATGTATGTTCACTGTTATTTTTCTAGAAAAAATAGGAAATAATCTAAAAATCTAACCATAGAAGGAATATTAGAGTCTACAATAATTAATTGTTTCTATTTATTGAGCTTCTGTTGTATGTTATATGTCCAATTTCATTAAGGGCTTCACAGATGTGATCTCATTTTATCTTGATAATGACACAGGGAAGTAGAGACTCTTCACATGGCTGCTCTTAGAGAGATTAGGAACGTAGTAGAGATGACCAAATTCACAAGTTTGTGAAGTAAGGTTTGTATTCATCTTACTGAAAAGTGAATGTTTTTCAATATTGTATACTTCTTTCCTCTACAGTAATACTGTGTATCTGTTTTATTTTTTAATTCTTTTTATTAAATGAGATGTTCATTATGTTGAATCACCACTGAATTGGCTTAGAAATGATGCTGGTCAAGCGTAAATGTTATTTCATCAAGTTTGGTTATCCATATCTAAAGACATGAAAAAAAAACAAATGCCAGTTTGAAGTTTCCAGTCCCTCATATTAGGAGCATAAAGGTTGCTACTCTGTCTTAACAACATGTACAAAGTTGGGTAGACTGAATAATCAACAACTCTTTTTGGATCCATAAGAGAAGGGAGGACTCTGGGCAGTTAGCTGTCCCTAAGACTGAAGACAGACCAGTACAGGGAGGGAGTCATGGCTAATCTGAGCAATGAACCTTGAGTGGAAACCGCCATAGCAATGAGTACCTGGATGGGGAAATCTGAATGGTCAGTCAGTAATTGCTGGAGGCTCAGTGTGGGCAATTCTGAGAGTTAAACATTCCAGGGTGACCTAGTCTTGGGGGTGAAAAAGTGAAAGTGAAAGTTGCTCAGCCATGTTGGACTCTTTGTGACCCCATGGTCACGAATTCTCCAGGCCAGAATCCTGGAGTGGGTGGCCTTTCCCTTCTCCAGGGGATCTTCCCAACCCAGGGATCGAACCCACGTCTCCCTCATTGCAGGCGGATTCTTTACCAGCTGAGCCTCCAGGGAAGCCCGAGCTTTGTGGGTAGGGGGTGCAATGCAGTTTTGATAAGATTTACCTCTGGGATCTCTGCCAGAATCTCAAAGTTAATACCGGAGAAAAATGCCCTTGTGCTTCTGGCAGGGGCAGAGAAAAAGGAGTTATTTTAAAATATACCAGAGCCCTCTGATCTTGGCAAGACCTGCTCTCAAGAAAACCTAATCTGCTAAGGGTTTTATGGTTTTAGCTCTTCTATTTATGTCTATGATTCACTTTCAGTTAATTTCTGTATATAATATGAGAAAAGGGTCCAGTTTCATCATTTTGCATGTTGATATGCAGTTGTCCAACACTATTTGTTGAGAAAACTATTTTTTCTCCTTTGAATTTCTATGGCATCCTGCTGAAAACAAATTGAGTGCTTATTTCTGGACTCTCAGTATTATTCAATTGATCTATATGTCTATCCATATGGCAGTACCACACTGTCTTGATTACTGTAGCTTTGTGCGTGGCACAAATATTAAAAAGAAACAGGTGAAATTAATTTCAACTATGTATTTTCAACCCGATATATCTAAAATATTATCATTTTAGCATGTAGCCAATATAAATTTTTAATGAGATATTTTACCTTTTTAAGTATTCTTGGTATGATCCATTTTTAAAGTCTTCGTTTAATTTGATGCAATATTATTTCTGTTTTATGTTTTGGATTTTTGGCCATGAGGCATGTAGGATCTTAGCTCCTGAACCAAAGATGGAACCTGCAGGCTGGGCAAGGCTGGAAGGCAAAGTCTTAACCACTGCACAGCCATGGGAGCCCCTACATTATTTTTTAAATTAACCTTTAAATTCCATGTTCTATATGTATAGCACAGTTCATACTTCCACATTTCTAGTTCTCGATCACCATATGTGGCTAGTGGCTACCAAAACAGCACTTCTCTAGGAGAATACGTAGGAGCATATTTTCATAACCTTGTGGTATTCAGCGATATTTATAAAAGAGTAAACAATCAAACACTAATCATAAATGAAACACATTATAAACTTAACCAATAAAATAAAGCATTTCTGTTCAAACGTACTCTTAAGTGAATGATTATGCAAGCCCATGATAGATTGGGAGGATGATTCAGTATGTACATTCAACCAAGGGCTCATATCCAAAATACTTAAACATATGACTCTATTGTCTTGTAAAGAGCCAAAGTTTTGATTGAGGGTTTCACAAAGTTGTATGAAGGTTTGTTGTATGTAATTTAGTTATCATGGAAATGATAATTATAATGCAAGAAAACGCCACTATCCAACTACTAGAATGAGAATGAATGACAATACTAAGACAATTTTAAAACTGCTGGAATTTATACTTTGCTTGTAGGGAGTATATATCTGTACGATCATTATGGAAAAACTGTTTGACAATGTCCTGTAACACTTAACATTTCTTCCTTTATGGTACTTCTAAGTATATGCCAAACAAAAATGAGTACACATATCCAACAAAATATACCTTAAAAATTGCTTATTTAAGGACAATTTATAGCTGCCAAAAATGACAAAACCCCCAACACTCATCAACAATACCATGGACAATCATATAATGATCTATTCACCAATAGACTCTATTAAGCAACAATGGAAAAGAACACACAATATGTGTAGCACTCACAGATACCACATTCAGGAAAACAAGCCAGGTGTGTAAGGGCACCTATGCTATCAGCCCATTTATATAAATCAGAAAGAAAAGCAAGTGAATCTGGGGTCATTGCCACCAGAATAATGGGTATTTTGTGGAGGGTATTGAGCGAGAGGGGACAAGAGAGGCTGTCACATTGCTGGAAATATTCTGTATCTTAAATGTGTGATAATTGCACTGGGGTAGGCATATGAAGAATTTTATCAGCTGATACACCTAAGATTTGTGCATTTCATTGCATGTATGTTATACTTCGATACAATATTTGAAAACTTAAAAAGTATAATATGAGGCAATGAAAGATTCCTGTAGGTCAAACAACTCAGGAGTGATAGGAATAAAAATTTAATGATGTAGGAGATAAGTCTTTTCAAGGAAATAAAGATTGCTTGGACTAGAGCATGGTACAGACTTTTCTAAGCTGTTTTATCCATCATTTTTTAGTCAGTTTGGTTTGAATTTAAATTATCTTTATATTATGGCAGTTTTGATAGCTAAATTGCTTCCATGATTTGAAATCTCCAGATATATTTAAGGGAAGGAAGAAAATAATTGCTATAATGAGTGAAAAAGAAGCCTTTCTGCCTCGAGCTTGCAAAGATAAGAGGGTATTTAATGGAGCTTTTCGTTTAACTTTAAAAGCATCCTGCATGGGGGAAACCTCTTTCCATATTATTTAATGATCCAGGAAGAGTATTCATGAAAAGAAATCTAGTGTGCTGTCTATAGCGTAGGAAGGAAGCAGAAAAAGTAAGTGGGGTGGCTTATGCCATAAAAGACCCAGTGGCATTTATCCTGTCAGAACTGGGCTAGAGGGACTTCCCTGGTGGTCCAGTGGTCGAGTCTGTGCTCCCAAGGTAGGGGACACAGGTACAATCCTTGGTCAGGGAACCAAAATCCTAAGTACTGTAGGATATGACCAAAAGGAAAAAAACTGGACTGGAGAAAAATAAAATGGAGGCAAAGGAACACACATTAGCTATGATACAAAGGTTACAGTCAGTCCTTCATTCTGAACAGTTACTCTTTAAAGTGATAGTCCCCAAACTTTTGGCACCAAGGGTCAGTTTTGTGAAAGACAATTTTTCCATGGACTGGGAGAGGGGATGGTACAAGTGGTAATGTGAGCCATGGTTCAGGCCGGGGCTGGGGACCCCTGCTTTAAAGGTCACACATGACCAGCAGGAAAGGATAAAAATGGAATACATCAGGAGGTTTACAAAGGCCCAGGAAGGTAGCTGGTCTGTTTCTCTGTATTCTCAGAAGCAATTATTTAAGCTTTGTGTCTCAGAACAAATTCCCTAGGAGAACTAGAAACAGGGATTTCTTTGCTTGTGATTTCTTAAGAGCATCACCTACAGTGAAATCTGTAAGAGAGGAAAGGAAGCAGAGAGAGAAGTCAGGCATAGGTCTGGGTCCTGCAGAGTTGGGATGAGACTCAGCCTGATCCCTAGGGAGCCCTGGATTGAGCATCAGCCACAGGGCTGCCCTAACCAGAAGCAAGAGGGCTGAGCATGTGAGTTCTTACATCGTTTCATCTGGTAGGCCTGGCGTGGGAGAAGGGCAAGGGTGGCAATTCGCAAGAGAAGGAGCAGCAGTGAGCTCTGAGCAGCAGTTGAAGAATGGGTGCACCAGCCAGAGAGCAGAGGATGAGGAGTGCCCGCAGCGTACATGCACTTTCCAGAAACATGCAAGGAGGGCATCTTAACCTCATCATTTCTGGCTTACCCATGGCAATTGAGCAGGTGTCTACCTGCTTCACATTGATGTTACTCAAACCTTAGCAGTTTACAAAAAGGATGTATCATTATGATCAAATCACCAATTTAACAATTCCTTTAAATGGACTCACCGATTTTTTTTTGTAAATACATTACACTTTGATTCAGTAACACTGTCTGCAGAATTATTGTATGTTTGTGTTACTACAATCTTAATACATAGCCAGAAACATGCACAGCTATTATTGTTTAAGGACAATATGTAGGTATGATCTGAAAGTCTCTCTCATGACACCCATAGTCCAAATACCATCTTTTGAAGAGTATTGGTTTAAGGAGATGTCCAAAGGCACCCTTGATCTCGAAATATGGCCTTTATCGTAGGGAACATGGTGTCCAAAATTACCATCCAGAAAAATCTTTGTGTTAAGATTGGAAATGTAAATATGTCATTTGAGAAGTAAAAATCATTACCAAACATTATCACAGTTAATCTTACCCCTTGTATACAACAGGGTACCCACAGAGTAGAATTCAAGAAAGATAACTTTTGAAAAATTAGCTACAGTTAATTTAAAATGTTGCTTTAGTTTCAAGCATACAACAAGGTAATTCAGTTACACACACACATATACATATGCATTCTTTTTATTCGCACTCTCTTCCATTACAGGTTATTACAAAATATTAAGTATAGCTCCCTGTGCTGAGCAGGAGGGGCAGGTGTGTGTGCTAAGTTGCTTCGTTGTATCCTACTCTCTATGACTCAATGGACTGTAGCCTGCCAGGCTTCTCTCTCCATGAAATTTTCCAGGCAATAATACTGGAGTGGGTTGCCATGCCCTCCTTCAGGGGATCTTCCCGACCCAGAGACTGAACCCACATCTCTTATGTCTCCTGCACTGGCAGGCAAGTTCTTTACCACTAGTGCCACCTGGGAAGTCCAGAGAGTAAGCAATTGCTATTTATTGGTTTTATATATAGCAGTACAAATGCACTAATCCCAAACTGCTAATTTACCTCTCCCCTTCATCTTCTTTGGTAACCATAAATTTGTTTTCTATGTCTGTGAATCTGTTTCTGTTTTCTAAATAATGAAGTGTTGTTGACGAAATCACAAAAAAGATACCAGGAATCTTGGCCTCCAGAAGAGAAGAATTCAATCCGGGGCCAGAGACAAGGCTTGATCACTCAGAGCTTTTGTATAATAAAGTTTTATTCAAGTATGAAGGAGATAGAGAAAGCCTCTGACATAGCCATCAGAAGGGAGCAGAAAGAGTACCCCCCTGCGAGTTTTTGGCTGGGTGTTATAAAGTCACTAGCAGTTTCCTAATGAAAGAAAGGAATGTCTCAAAACTCAGAATGGCACCAGGCCCCTCATACATAAGATGTGTTTTGGGATAATCTTGGCACCAGACGAGTCATCCCAGGCCATAAAACGATTGACTTGAATCTTGTAGAAAGGCAGTTTACCATACAGATTGCTTTATTTATGTATTAGGGGAACAATGTCTGAGTATAACATACTGGTTTGTCAAGCATTTGATGGAACTGACTGGAAAACAGAGTTTGGGGTAAATGCATAGTACATTAACATAGCTTAAGACAAACATTTCCATAAGAAGAATGCATTGGTTAACTCAAGGTTTGAGAATAGTTAATTTTAGGTGAGACCAGGTGTCCTTATGGTAACACAATATTTTAAGAGAAACCTCTTTTAAATTTATATAGAGAAGGGAAAAAATATCCCTAGTTTGATTCCTCCTGCTACTTAAGAGAGAGATAAAAGTGTCGGACACTTGCAGCCTACTTCCTCTGTTTGGAGACCCTTGGCCTTCCTGCCTGTTGCCCTCTCAATAAGTTCATTTGCATAATTTTTTAGATTCCACAAATAAGTGATATCATATGATACTTGTCTTTCTTTGACTGAGTGATTTCACATAATATGACAATCTTTGGATCCATCCCTGTTGCTACAAATGACATTATTTCATTTTTTATGGCTGAGTAATATTCCATGTTGCATATGTACCACATTTTCTTTATCTGTTTATCTGTCAGTGAAAACTTAAGTTGCTGCCATGCCTTGGTTCTTGTAAACAGTGCTGCTACACACATTGAGGTGCATGTATCCTTTTGAATTAGAGTTTTCAGTTACTATAGGATGCTGCAATCTCAATCCTGAGCATATATACAGAGAAAACTTCAATTAGATAGGTAGATTTTTATAGGTGAGGTGGGGAGATCATAGATCCTGTCCAGGAGAGTTAGAGGAGGAGAGAATGAAAATATTGGGATAAATATATAAAAGAAAGTTGAGGAGAAGGGATCAGGATGCCAAGGAAAGTATCAAAATCCAGCCTTGCTACATTCCAAATTTCAGTGATTAAGACACACTGGTATTAGTGAAAATATGGATTTGTAGACTGCAGGAATAAAATATAAATCACACCTTTATAGTCAATTGTTTTACGGCAAAATTACCAGCACAATATAATGGAACAATTAAAAGAAAGTCAACAAATGATGCTAAACTGGATATTCATGGGCCAAGAAAAAAAACCCACTGGTCATTATTGACACTATGCACAAAAAGTGACTCCAAATAGCTTATTGGCATAAGAGTAAACTTAAAACTATAAAACTTTGAGAATAAAACCAGAAAATATCTTTGTGAGTTTTGGCTAAACGAACATTGCTTACAACACAAAAGCAAGAACCATTAGAGAAAAACAGGGTAAATTAAATTGCGTCTATTTTTTTTCTTAAAGCTCTTTAAAAGAAAGCAAAAAAAGGAAGTGACAGTGACAAAATACTTGCAAAACATGTATATCAGACAAAGGACTTGTATCCAGAATATATTTTTATAAAAGAACATTATAACACAATAAGAAGACACACAAGCTAATAAATTATGGGCAAAAATTTGAACAGAGACTTCACTAAAGAAGATATGCAAATGGCCAATAAGCACATGAAAAGGTGCTCAATATCGTTAGTCATCAGGGAAATGCAAACTAAAACCACAAAGAGATACCAGTACAGACTGCTGGGCAAAGGGGAACCTGAGGGTCCTGATTTAACTTTAGGAGGTTTTTTTTTTTTTTTTCCTGTATTTTAATAGCAGGTCTTTTCAGTTTTCAAGGGCAAATGTAAGCAGGAATTGTTAACGAGCCAACCCCGAAGGGACAGGGGCGTACATGATTTCATTAGGGCAATTGAAAAAATGATAATTCTAAAGATGCTGTTTTTCATCTTTGCCATAATGAATGTGGGAGGTACAGGATGCTTAGTTTCCTGTGTCATTTCAGGCTGGGATAATGGGCTCCCCTGGGTCTTGCCTCAGTGATGATGCCTCACTCTTAGCAGGGAAACAAAATGACACCAACTTGCATCCCTAGCTTTGTCATATTCACACCTGAAGACGCTTTTATGTATGCAATTCTGGGAATGTGGGAATTTATGCTCGAATGTGCTGAAATAATTGTCTCAGAGAAGTGGGACCTTTAGATGTTGGATTATGAGGTTGACAGAAGAGAGAAGATGAAAGATGTCGTTAAATAAATGTTCTGCTTCTGCTGTTGAGATAGATACATCATCGTCCCAGCTGCCACTGGTCACCACTAAATGAGTGTGTGTTTGTCACACTTCATTTAGCAGGCTTTCCAGGACTGACTTAGCTTGGCCGGGCCAAGATTACAGACTGTTAAAAGTCTCTAAACTGGAGTTCATAATAAATCCCCCACAAAGCCAGAGCCAAAAGTGAAGGGAGCCAGGTTATTGCAGGGCTTTGTGGAAAGGATATAAGAAGGACCAATACTGCAGAGAAAGGGTTGGGGGAAAAGAAAGAAGAAAAACAGATTTTTTTCTAGGGATTAATTTACAAGAATTTTTCTGTTTCTATATATATAAGCCTCACTAGCTGCATCCAAATCACACTTATCAACCCCATAATTATCATCAACAACCACTGAAGTAATAGAAACTGTATAAGAATCCAAGGAATTGGGAGGAGTTTTGCAAGGTGGGGCTGGGGCAGGAAGTAAAAAATTTAATGTTGAGTTTTGGCATTCTTACAACCCTGCTGTTCCATAAGCGTATGTCTGCAGTCCATGGAAAGAAGCTGTGGATAGAAGAGGTGCAGTCAAATGTATAGGTATCTGACAAAAGCTAAAGAAAAGTGTACCAGGAAACTGATCTCATCTTGAATAGTCTTCTGAATTCTCTGAATTAGGAGAAGCCATCATCTCAGACCCATGCTCTTTGATCAGCTCTGTGATGTGGATGTCAACACCAACAAAGATGTCAACTCCAACCAAAATGGAGCAAAGATGGAAGAATGTCTTTAGGGTGCCTCCCAGAGGGAGAGGGTGGGTGCATACCAGGCTCTGGTCTGTGAACCAGGAGGGAAGATGGAGACAGCTAAAAAGTATATGATGTTGCAGGGAATGGGATGAAACTAGGTGCAGAGAGCTGTCCAAACCAAGTTTATAGGGAGAATGGGCCAGATTAAGAAGTGTGTGTGAGGAATGCATGAAGAATAAAATACAAGGAGGAGGGGATGTGAGATGAACCTGAAAGTGTGGGCAGAGGCCAGATCATGAAAAGGCCTCACATCCATGCTAGGGATTTGCAACTTTATGCTGAAGATAGTGGGGAGACATGAGATTTAGGACGTTGGAAGATATTGTTGTTGTTCAGTCGCTAAGTCAAGTCTGACACTTTGTGAAGATCTTAAGGGACCTCTGAAGAGATGATTATAGTCAGAGTATGAAGAATAGATTGGAGGGACCAAAACTAAAGGCAGGGAGACTAGTGAAGATGCTACACTAGTCCAGACAGGAATGATGATAAACTGACTTTCTGAACAGATGGAGGAGGAGAAATGGGGAAAAAAATAGCTGGAGTCCAGGAAGCAGAATTGGCATGGATTAGTGTGACTCACTGATTGGTTGGTGTTGCCCTGTTTTGCTATTTGAAACTTGGCAGAGCAACATCTCAGCCTCACCTTGGTTTCTCTCATGGGAGGTATAATGCTTCTTTCTAAATTGCCCATTTATTGATAGGTCCAAGTATTTTGGGGAGCATCCTCACGCATCTGTCCTTGAATCTGAAAGACTGTGGTAGCAATATGAGAAGCTGGATCACCTAGTGTTGTCTAGGAGGACATACTGCACCACTGAGCTCTAGAGCTCGGCACTTGGATATTGCAGAAGAAATCAGGTCAAGAAACTTAGTCACGGTGGCCCCGCCCCCATGACTGCAGCACCTCTCACCTTTCTGTGACCACTATCATGTCCAAAGCACATGTGAGCACTTCTTCTGTCTACCTCAACTGTCGATGCAAACTTCTGCTGTGGTTACAGTGGTTATTTCTAAGTCTTTCACCAACCCCAACAGTAATTTGCTCAGTGAGGGGTGTAACTGACAGAACTGTTGGGGGCTCCCAACATTAAATATTCAGATCCAATCACATTGTTTCTTCCTGGGGATTTAGGAATGTCCTAGAATATAAGATAGAAGGGTTTCCACTCTCTGCTGTCTCAGAAAGCCACAGCCACCATTTCTGTACAGTGGTTATGTCGTGGATAAGGCTCGAAGAAGCTGACCTTGAGGTGATGATTCATGAGCAAGTGGTTCGTTAAGAAAGTTCTTCCAGGGAAAAGCTGCAATGGAGTAAAGCAGGGAGGAGGGAAGACGCCAGGTAAGGATATGGGTTCAGGCAAAGCCCCAGTCTCAGCCTGATCCTATAGGAAGCTATGGACTGTGTGTTTCACATTGGAGTTTCCCTTGACTCAAAGCAAGGGAGCTGGTTTTTCCCACTTATTGGCCAAGTGCCAGTCCAGGGGCTGTAAACTGCCAGGCACTTCCTGATCTCGGCTAGTGATGTGGGCAAAGAAATTTCAGGATCCTAAGGCCAGTCATGCAATGATACTTGCAGGTGTGAGTTTCAAGGCACACAATACCAAGCGATGGGGGAGCAGAGACGGTGAAAGGGAACTCAAGGAACCTTAGCAAAACCTGGAAATGCTCAAAATTTACCCCTTTTTGTGCATGAAGTTATTCACTCATATTTTTGTAATTTCCTGATGCTCTTTTCCTAAGTTCCTCATTGGATTAGTTGGCTCTGGGGCTTTTGTCATGCTTAAAGGGAGGAGGAAGGGACTCTTGGTTTTTCCCTCCCTGACAGCCCTGAACTCTTTATATAAATCCCCCTGTAACTATCAACCTCTACTTTTCAATATTGTCTCTCTCGCGTACATCCAACAATGAATTTCTCAGCTCATCAGAAACTCTGTCACCATCTAATCTGGATACCTGGGATTCTGACTCCATCCCCTGAGCCCCAGAGCCCTGGCCTCTCTGGGAATTCCTGCAACCAAAGAGCAGCCTTGGGTGTTGGAGCTCTTTGCAGGCAATTTCGCTAGTTCATACAATTTAAAGGACAAGAAATTGACAGGTTGGGAGATACTCCTGGGCTTCCTGAGGAGCTTGAAAAGTTTGGTGCACTGGGATGACCCAGAGGGATGGAATTGGGAGGGAGGTGGGAGGGGGGTTCTGGAAAGGGAACACATGTATACTCATGGCGGATTCATGTCAATGTATGGCAAAACCAACATGATAATGTAAATAAATAAATAAATTTAAAAAGATGAAGTTAAGAGTGAACCTCAGAGAAGACCTTCAACCCAGATCCTCTCCTGAAATTAAAGATACAAAGAAAGCACAGACATATTTGTTGTCCTACGTCACACATTTCCTACAATTATAAAATGATAGAGTTAAATCAGAACTATGTGATCATCTGATTATTTCCTTCCTGTTCCAAGCCCAGAAAAGCTAGGTGACATGCCCTGGGTCACCTGGTTAATTGGTTGCAAAGGTGATGCTAGAATCAAGGTCTTATGATTTCTATCAAGGTACATACGTTTTAAATTTGAAAATAAAAATGGCCATTAAAACTCTCTAGATTTTAGTGGCCAAATTTTATCATTTTATTATAAATGATAAATTTCAAATAAATGATAAATATCAAAACAAATAATATTTTATTATCATAATATTATCATTTATTAACTTTTTACCTCCAATCTTCATACTTTTCATGAAAACCATTAAAGCTTCTTTAAGTGGTTTCTGTTTGCTTCACAAACTATTGTTTAAATATATCTAATTGCGCTATTTACAGTTAGTCATCAATCAGTTTATAAATATTGAATATTCTCATGAATTCAAAAGAGGTCAAAGAATTACTCTTTTGAAGATAGCTGAGGCAAGATTTAAGCATATACACCAATTATCAAAAATACATCCTTCTGGCTATATTATTTCTAGATGCCCATCAACTGACGGATGGATAAGAAAGCTGTGGTACATATACACAATGAAATATTACTCAGCATTAAAAAAAATTCATTTGAATCAGTTCTACTCAGGTGGACAGAACTGGAGCCCATTATCCAGAGTGAAGTAAGCCAGAAGGAAAAAGAACAATACAGTATACTAACACATATATATGGAATTTAGAAAGACGGTAACGAGAACCCAGCATGCGAGACAGCAAAAGGAACGCAGATGTATAGAACAGACTCGTGGACTCTGTGGATGAGGGCAAGGGTGGGATGATATGGGAGAAGGGCATTGAAACAAGTTAATTATCATATGTCTAATCAATCGCCAGCCCAGGATTGATGCTCGGGGCTGGTGCATAGAGATTTCCCGGGGGGGAGGGAGGAGGGAGGGGGGTTCTGGAGAGAGAGCGTATGTAAACCCATGGCGATAACATGTCATTGTATGGCAAAACTAATAAAAAAAAAAAAGGACAAAAAAAATTCATTTTAAGAGGTACAGTTCAGTACTTGCTGGTAGATTCACAAAGTTTTGCAATTGTCATCACTCTCTAATTCCAGAAAGTTTTCATCAGCCCTAAAAGAATCTTCATTTCCTTTGACAGTTATTCACATTCTCTCATTCCTCCAGTCCCTGGTAGCCATTAGCTTAGTTTCTGTATTTATGTATTTGCTTACTCTGGACATTACAGGTAAATGGAATTATACAATATGCAATCCTTTGGGTCTGACTTCTTTGATTTAATGTTATATTCGCAAGCTTCATGCATCTTGTACTATGTGTCAGCATTTTATTCCTTTGTTATGGCCAAATGATAGTCCATTTTATGGGCATATCACATTTTATTTATCCATCCTTCAATTGATGGGCATTTAGATTATTTCTCTTTTTGGCTATTATAAGTAATGCTGCTATAAAACATTCATAAATAAGTTTTGTGTGAATGTATATTTTCAGTTCTCTTGAGTTTAGAAGAGAAATATTGGCTCATGTACTAACTCCATGTTTTAAGTTTTGATGAACTAACAAACTTTTCCAAAATGACTGCACCATTTACATTTTTACTACAAGGTAAAATGTCCCCATTTATTCACAACTTCTTCAACACTTATTATTATATGTTCTTTTGATTATAGCCATTCTAGAGAGTGTGCAATGGTAACACATTATGGTTTTGATTGCCTTTCTCAAATGATTGATGATATTGCACATCTTTCTGTGTTCTTATTGGCTGTGTAGACATTCTTCACTGCATTGTCTATTCACTTCCTTTAATTGGATTTATTTGGCTCTTTATTGTTGGATTGTAAGAATTCCTTGATTTTTATTGGGTATTATTTTATGGATCACATGACATTCCAGAAGCTGCAGGAACAAAAATGAAAATATAGACAAAGTTCTGCCTCTGTTAACTTCCTTTCTAGAGAAGGTATAGATAACCAAAACAGCAAACAAGTGAATTATCAATAAAGGCATCTGAGAACAATAAATGTTATAAAGGAAAGAAAATAGGGAATATAACTGTGACAGGAACCATGGGAACAACATAAGAGATGTGGATAGGGAAAGACATACTTCAAGTTGAAATGTACAGCAATAGAAAGAACCTATCAAGGGAGATAAGCTACAATTGAAAAGATATACCAAGATTTCAGTAACACAGGCAAAAAAGAAAACTGCGTTTGGAAATAAAATATATATCATAGCCAAAAGATTCCCTTTTAGCTTAGTGACATTTCTGGTAGAATTTTTGGTCTGCAAGTATATGACAGTACATAACTTATGCCAAGAATTCCTTTTGCATGTTATCAGGTAAGCAAATTTGACCTTGATATATTTTGAAAAACTTATTGTACCACTTGAAGTCAAGGTCCATGCAGTGCTTTTTACACCTTATTGAGTAAGTACATATTTATTAAGTACATACATTTCAAGGCTAGTTCTCACCAGATTACAGTAATGAGGCCAAAGCACAAGGTATTACTTTAAATTATCCTTTTTTTAAAGAAAATAGATAGCAGGGGAAAAATCAGACATTCAGCAAAGTCAGAGCCAAGTTCTATGCTCCTGATATTGAACTTTCTTTCAAATTATTTTTCAAAGCAAATCCATAGAATATGAATTGACCATGTTTCCTATTTGCAAACAATGCATAAAACATAAAGTAGCAACCGCAATATTCACATTTTAAAAACGCAGCTTGGAATATAGTGTTCCCTTGCTTGTTCTGAAGCTGCCTGCCAGAGGAAATGAATAACAAGATCAGAAAAATCCAATAAAGGCTAAGTGTGCTTGCGGGTAATTTCTCCATCATTTGGGTGTCGTTCCACTTAGATGAAGGGCAGATACCTGAAACCACTGCACACATTTGACTGTAATCTAAGGGGAAAAAGCTCTCTGTTCAAAAATCCAATCTAATACACCTAAAACTAGTCAACCAAGCACTCAGCAACACCTTATCATGAAAGCTGGTGTTTTAATGAAATTGATGAAGAGCATAAATTCAAAACTGAAGTTAGCAAAAATGCCTCAGGAATAACTATATTAAAAAGTAGGATCTGTTATTAGTGGTCATTAGACACCCACTTTTAAACAACCATTTATTGGATATCCTTCCCCAAATGCCATCTGGAGATTCTAGGACACAAAAATGAGAAAAAAAGACAAAAGCCTTCTTTTGCACTTCTACTAATAATTTTTATTTATTTTAAAGTTTTTATTTTGTATTGGGGCATAGCTGATTAATAAGCAAAGTTGTGATAGTTTCAGATACACAGCGAAGGGACTCAGCCATATGTATACATGTATTCATTCTCACCCAAACTCCCCTCCCATCCAGGCTGCCCATAACATTGAGCAGAGTTCCATGTGCTATGTAGTTGGTCCGTGTTGGACAAAACCTTTTTCTTAATAAGACATTGTATTGGAGGACACAGATAATAAACAAATAAATAAGAAAATTTTGAAATGTAATGCATTCTACATAGAAAAGAGGGGGTTGTTCATAATGATAGGAAGGATGGAGTTGGGCAAGATTAGCTAGGGTGATTAGTAAAGATCTTTGTAAAACTGTAATATTTGACTTGACAATTGAAAGACTAGACTTGGATGAAATGTTTCATGTTGAGTTTTTGCATGTCACATGTGTGTGCTGTATGACCCTGTTTTACTACTATTAAAGAATGAATTCTAGTTTGTGCTGTTTTTCACTATGCTTTTCCAAAAAGGTTTAAAGCAGTTATTATTATTGAGCAAATATTAGCATAATAAAACAATTTCTACACTTAAATGTCTAATACTTTACAAAAACTAGCTCTATTATATCCAATATTGTCCTATTCCAATAGTTACAGGATCTCCTTGCTTAGCTTTTGGGTCAGTTAGCTATTGTCATAATAATGTTGTGTGACAAACCACTCCAAAACTCAGTGCTTAAAAAATCATTTATTCCAGGTCATGTTATCTCTTGGTAGACTTGACAAGAACTGACTTAAATGGGCTTGGCTCAAAACTGTATGGTAGGTAGAGGTCCACCCTGATTGTTTTTCATCCTCATTAAAGCAGGAGCTACATTTCAGGTAGCCTGGGAGATCCCATGGACAGAGGAGTCTGGAGGGCTGCAGCCCATGGGTTGCCGAAGAGTCGAACATGACCTAGTGACTAAACAACAACATTTCAGGTAGAAATGCAGAATCACAAAAGACTGACTCTAAACATGAAGCACACTTCTGGCATCTGCCTGTGTCACATGTACTAACACCCCATTTAGCAAAGCAAGTCATCTAATCGAGCTCTAAGTCAAGTGATGGGGCAACACCCCACCCATGATGTGGTCTAAGGAAGTCTCATTGCCAAGCTCAGCATCAGTGGGGCACAGTAACACCTCCCTTGCAGTTAAAGAGAGAAAGAAAACTTTTGTCACACAAAAGCCTCGTCTACTATATCTTTCACTCATCAACTATATAGAGAGCCTCTAGTGCGTTCAACACTGTTGTGCCCTGTGGGTTACAAAACCATAGGATAGAAGCACATTTATGCACAAGGAAACTCATTTACGTATGCTTACTCGAGTCAGCAACACAAGACAGTAAGTGAGAAGTGAATTTTCAAAGAATCAGATAAAAAGGTTTTGGGCATTAAGAGAAGGATGCAGTTATAGACATTCCTCATCTTACCTTGTCTTTTCAATATGAAAGATCTTTTTAAGTTGAAAACAAATGTATACATACTCATTAGCATTTCTATACATAGCCATATAGACACAAACCCATACGTATTATAATGTTCTATATTAGAAGATTCTGTCAATTTACCCTATCAATTCCTCCTTGCCTGACATTCACTTTCCTATAGTTATTCATGGTTTCACATCTCAAGAGCCCACCATCCTTGGTCTACAGGCTTTGGCTGCCCCTGGGTGCATGTATAGCCTGTACATGGGATTGGCCAGGAGGTGATGGATTTAAAGCCCTGGGAACTGCTCTCAGTAACTGATGGACCAGAGTTCATGGAAACATACCTCAACTCCTTGCCCCGTGGCTCACTACGAGTTCCCCTGCAGGACAGCATTCTAGTCACTCACAGTGGAAGCTGGTTTATTAACACAGCCTCTTTGATTGTCTTCTTTCCCCTGTCTGTTTTCTCCAGTCCTTACTAGTGTGCTTCATGAGATCACTTCTCGAACAAATTAATTGCTACTTGTTACTTGGATCCTTGTTTTAGGGTTTGCTCCTGGGTATTTCCAACTAAGATCATTAAAGAGACTAAAATAAATCAAAGTGGTGATGTTGAAGCATATCTGAGATGGAAACATCAAACCCAAATAAAAAAGCCTTGAGGCAACCACTGTTTGACTAGATATCTGGCTTGGAGCTTTTTATCTGTGCTTAGTGTCTGTATAAAAAGCAGAAGTTTCCATCTCTACAGAACACATCATATGTCTTATCAAGCAATGAATTTCAAGTTAAATTTGCATCACCAAGAAAGGTTATACACATCCAGCTGAAGGAAATGGGGGATAAATTCTTATGTAAACAGCTCATTAGTCCTGAAGTTCTGAAGAAAACATAACCATGTATCTATAGAATCTGACCATCTATTTCCTCCATACCACTATTAATTCTACAAACATTTAGTAAAACTTTACTACGTGAACAATATTATTCCATTTTTTTTGAGATGTATCATTAGGTCAAGGCCTGGTTCCTTCTGTCCTCTATAATACAGTTAAGAGTCAGGCATGAAAGAAGATAATAAAAATTAAACTGTAATCTGAATGTGAAAGTCGCTCAGTTGTGTCTGACTCTTGGCAACCCTGTGGACTATACAGTCCATGGAATTCCCCAGGCCAAAATAATGGAGTGGGTAGACTTTCCCTGTCCAAGGGATTTTCCCAACCCAGGGATCAAACCCAAATCTCCCACATTGCAGACTGATTCTTTAAACTGTAAACTATGGCAAATGGCATAATTGAGGAATTAGCACCCTGCTGTCTGCATGCACCACACCTAACCCTGAAATGGAATTGTTAACAAGATAATCTCACATGAACAGTCTATCATACCTTGGAATGTATTTTTGAAAAGAGAGAAAAGCCATGGCTGAAAATATAAAATAAAAGTTAAAATAAAGAAATACATCATTTAACATTCATTCTTTTGTTATCATTGAATGACTCTTTTCTTAGAAATGGTCTGGCATTAGAATCAACTTTGTGAAATTTGGATCAGGCAAAATTTAGCCAGAAAGAGAATGCGGAGGTTTAATTGAGGGGCACAGAGCTTGTTGCACAGGTCCTGAAGGACAGAGAAGTCTAAGAAGAACATGGATGTCCCCTCTGGCAGCAGCGGGAGCCTGCAGCAGCCGCTGGCAGTGGAGACTGGCCTTGAGGCATGTGCCAGCAGAAGGTAAAAGGCACCCCTTTTTTCCTCCTTCCCATTGTCCCATCTGTTGTTGGGTCAACCCAATGAGAAATGGTGGCAGTGGAAGCCTGGGAAACAGCCCTGAGGGGCAGCCCCAGTGATCTGGGGACTGAGTCAGGGGACAAATAAGGAAGTGATGGAAGGCACTCCAGCCCACAATTGGCATGGGAGCTCAAGTTCACATCTAGATTTTCTCTGCAAAAAATACACATTCCTCTCCTGAAAAAATACAGTCTCGAAAAGCCTTTCTATGTGTGTATGTGTGTGTGTGTGTGTGTGTGTGTGTGTGTGTGTGTGTGTGTGTGT
>ML663049.1:2751259-2801558 GCA_007570785.1 Antilocapra americana
TGTGTGTGTGTGTGTGTGTGTGTGTGTGTGTGTGTGTGTGTGTGTGTATAGTTTGAAATTCTGGCTTTGTAACATCAGTGAACTAAAGTTAACAAATATCTATTACCTGAAATTCATACTGTAGCTTCAAGTGAAAATGATCTTTAATCTTTCTCAGATACAGTTTTCTAGTAAATGTAAGCACATTCACATCTTTAGGTCTTGGTGTTTTGATCTATTTTGTATTTTGAATAAAAGTGTGTTCCCCTTCCTGGATGCTGTCTTGCTCCCAAGGCGATCTCTTCTTTCTTGCTTTCTCTTTCATTGCACTAATTACTTGTCAGACCTATGCAGGGTTTAGCCCCTTCTCCCATTCTGCTGGGCACAGTGAAATAATTGGCTCTCTTTTTTAAAAACAATATAAGCTACAGTAGAAATGCAAGAAGGTGGGAAGAGGGAATGGGGGTATTCAAGACAAATTGTTAAAAGGAGGAGGCAAAAGCAAAAAATCAGTCACCAGTAATTAGTTGTCCCCTGATACAACCAACACTAGCTTTGTGCTTTTGTGGACTGTAAGATATTTTGTGACATCAAAGTTGTTATAATCCCATTGCTTCCTTCCTCCTTCCTTCTTTTCCTTCTTCTTTCTCTCTCTTATTTTGCCACCCCATCCCCCCTCCCTCTCTCCCTTCCTCCCTCTTTCCTTTCTTCCTCTTGTTTTCTTCTTTGTTAATACTCTGAATTTTCCCTAAAATATTTGAGATTATAAATTTATAATACAGCTAGAGATGTACATTAAATGATTCGAGAGCAGAAGAACATATAATAAGGTGATAATTATGCAGCCAGAATCACTAAGGAGAAAGAGAGAGGAGATGGCTGTGTGGGCAGCAGCAATCAGATTTCACAGGCACTCTGGGAGGGGACCTTGACCTTGAAGATGAGAGAATTAGGTCAGTGGCAAGTCAAAGGGAGAGTATGGCAGAGTGAAGGCTGGTTTGGGTAGAACCACAGACCCAGGAAAGAACTGAGCATGCAGGAGAGGGACAGGTGTCTTAGGACCCTCCTTCCCTGCTGCTGCTGCTGGCCATCTGTCCCCTAGTCTTTTAAAATCTCTAGTTAAAAGCTAGGTAGCATTTTCACCCAAGCATCACTAGCCGGTGACCATTCAGGGCAGTTACATAAACTCCAGGCCACCCACTTGAAAGATTATTCTTATTTATCATTTCTGCAGTTTGCATTTTTATCCCCAGCTTTCTTTTAAACACTTACCTGTAGAACACACAATTCTATAGTTTGCACAAATGTGGCCACAAAATTTGTGCAGAATCAGGTTTTTACTTCCCCTAACCAGGAAAAACAAAAGTCAATGAAGAAAGTACCAGTCCAACTAGATAAATACTACTTGGCCAAAAAGAAAAAAATTCCATTTTTAACAATAATCATCACAGAAAAGAGAAGGGAGAGATATGTTTTTAATATAATAGAGCTGTCCCCAAACTTTACTGAAATCAGAGTCCAACTTGACCTTGGGATGAGTCTTCTTAACATTCCTTTTTCATCTTCTCAACTTGTCTGTGTTTTTTTGAGAATTATTCTTGAACCAAGCTTTTAGGTTTCATTCTGGGACTGGGACACCTAACTCTCTTTGTCATCACTTTACAAAGAAGTGTACCATGTCTTCAGACTCTAATTGTTGAAGATTCTACTTTCATTATGTGAGCAAGATTTTTCAAAGACACTTAAAATTAAACTGAAAATTCCACCTCAATTTCTGTCTTGATAACTCAACATTGAGCAACACCTTTTAGGCTTGTTCTAAGCTTGGACATGGATGGATAATCTTATTTTTATTCAAAACCCCCCACAAGTCATTCAGGGGACTTCTCTGGTGGCTCAGTAGTTAAGAATCCACTTGCAGTGCAGGGGATGCATGTTTGATACCTGGTTGGGGAACTAAGACCCCACATGCTGCAACCACTGAGCCCGCTTCTGTGCCCTGCAAGGGAGGGTACCACATGAAGCAATGAAGATCCTGCATGCCAGGGAAACCCAACACAGCCAAAGAAATGAAAATTCTTGTAAAACCCAAACTCTCCATTTTTATTCCGTCATGAGTACTTATACATCTGAAGCATGAGGGGCAGTGGAATATCCATTTAGTCACAGAGGAGGGTATTCGGTTAAGTTCACTAATTTGCTCAGTGAAGGATCATATCTGCCAACCTGATGAGAAGCATCGTTCATATTTCCTTCCCAGCAAAACTGCAAATTACCCTTAGGAAGAGATCTTCAGGGAAGTTCTTCAGTAAGAGACAAATATCAAATCCATAAGTACTAAACTGCCAGTATGTGTTGATTTAATTTCGCCTCCTTTCTTCGCTTTGGATGGTGATTAAGAGCATGGGCCCCTGAAACCAGATTGCCTGGCAGACTACAAACCTGAATGCAGATGACACTAATTACCAAATATGAGAGCTTGAGCAAGTTCTCTCACTTCTCTTTGCCCTCACTTTCCTTATGTAAACTACTGACAATAGTAATACCTACATCACAGCATTGCTATTTGGAATAAATAGGATGATACATGTAAGGGTGGACATGGAAGAATACTTGGCTTATAATTAGCACTCAGTAAATGCTAGTTTATTATCCCTATCCATTAATTACCTCCATTCCACTTCACCCTTGGGTTGAACATCATTTACGTGATTTTCTAATGACTATTTCCAAAGCATGTTATCATGCAAAATAGATCAAATGAGCTCTGTTTAATGATTTAATTAATTAATCATTTGGGCTTTATTTAAATTAAGTCCTAGACACTTTTTATCTAAGATATATTAATTTACTTGGCCTATTTCCTAGGCTCTTGTGAATAGAGGATGTCTGAATGAAATACATCCTTGCTCCAAATTACCCTGTTTGAAGGCTCTTTGAAATGACATCCCTGTCAGGCAATTCAAAGAGTTTCAAAAACAAACAAAAAAGCAAAACCTCAGCAAGTCTGGCTATATTCTACATAATCAATAAATGGAACTTAGTGGTGGTGGTTTAATCACTAAGTCATGTCCGACTCTTGCAACCCCATGGACTGTATGTTGCCAGTCTCCTCTGTCCATGGGGTTCTCCAGGCAAGTATATTGGAGTGGGTTGTCATTTCCATCTCCAGGGGATCTTCCTGACCCAGCGATTGAACCCTGGTCTCCTGCACTGCAGACAGTTTCTTAACTGACTGAGCTACCAGGGAAGCCCCCAATGGAACTTGAGTAACCTTAATTTGGGAGCTTCTCTGGTGGCTTGGCAGTAAAGTATCTGCCTGCAATGCAGGAAACTTGGGTTAGATCCCAAAGATCCTTGGAAGAAAGAAATGGCAACCCATTCCAGTATTTTTGCCTGAGGAATCCCATAGACAAAGGAGCCTGGAGGGCTACAATCCATGGGGTCGTAAAGAGTCAGACATGACTGAAGCGACTTAGCATGCATGCGCATAACCTTATTTTGAGTTGGGTATTTAGCACCCTTTGGCTTCTTTAATGTCCATCTGGGCTTCCCTGGTGGTTAAGATGGTAAAGAGCCTGCCTGCAATGTGGGAGACCCCGTTCAATCCCTGGGTTGGGAAGATGCCCTGGAGAAGGAAATGGCAACCTACTCCAGTATTCTTGCCTAGAAAATCCTATGAATTTTAAAGTCTGGTGGGCTACACTCCATAGGGTGGCAAAGAGTTGGACACAATTGAGTGATTAACACATACACACATATAATGTCCATCAAGGATTTCAGCCCTTAATTAGACTAGAAGGCACTTCACGAACCCTGGGGAATCTAATACAATGAGTAAAATCAGAAGCCAAGCAGTGGGCTGTCTTACTTGATAGGTGTGGGTGTGGATTTTCTTTTCCTTTCCATTTTTGTTCTTTTTAATAATGAATCTAAAACATTTATGGTTTGCCAAGGGTATGTTCTCTAAAACTGGAAAAGTAACACAGTGTAACAGAAATAATATTCCAATCTACTGACCATTCACTATGATGGCATTTTGGAAAGTAAAATGAGGGACTTCTTTCCAATTCACTTCAGTTTTTTTAAACAAAGGGAAATTTGTATCTCTTTAATTTATGAGCTTTGTCCTTTTAATTTTCTCTTGTACATTTAACAGTTGTGATTTAATAAGACTAGTTGAAAAGCATTTTTTTTTTGGTTAAGATTTATCTTGATGGAGACTTTGAGAAGGTTAGTCTCAATTTTTCCCCCTGTTTTTGGAATAAAAGAGGCTTTAGTTTGACTTAACTGGCTTCACTTGACTTAACCTGCTCATTTATTTGGAGAGCATATTTTTTATTTATTTCAACGTTCTCTTCCTACTTGAGACATTCAGGTGGTTCTAAATAGTCATGTAGAAAAGAGATGGAAATGAATTCATGGGTAGGAAGAGTTTGGAAAAAACTGCAAAGAAAAAAAGAAATACTCCTTTTTCCTAGAAAAAGAACAGTGAGTGGAAGATGAGAGGCTTCCATTCGAAAATGCCAAAATAGTATCAGATTTTCTACTCTTCCAAACTACAGAGTTCTAAACTTCTTCCAAAAGGGTATGGTATCCAAATCAACCATAACTTGTGAAATGTAAATAGCTTGCAACTTGGATAGTCTGCTTGTTGTCCTTGCGCTGCTAAATCAAAGGGACACAAAACCCCTGGGTCCCTTTACTTCTGCCCATTTGGAGATGATGTCTATGATCTAAAACTGAATGTCATATCCACAGATTTCCTGGAAATTTGTTATCACTATCCAAATCAGAGAAGGTCTACAATACCTCTATGATCAAATTAATCAAAGAATTTCAAAGAATGATTTGTTTCAGGGAGGCAAAGCGTGACCATCCACATTTAATTCATGAACTGCACAGAAATTATGGGGTTTATATGAAATTCCTCCTCTTATTGGGTATGATGTTAAGGACTATAAATAAAAAGAGATATAGGAAGGTGACTATCTACAATCTTCTTTCCTCAAAACATAATTATTGAAATGCCACTTTTGACCTTTTATAAAGTTTAAAAGGACATCATCTAGCATTGTTTATAGTATTTCCTTGGCAACAAGTACTGTTTAGCTGCATGGTGTTTCTTATTGAGCAAGTCTTTTTTCTCTTGTATCATCTTCACAGGTGTGTGTTGGTTTCTTTGCCCTTCTCTACCATTTTGAAGATACTAATAATGAGAAATACTTGAATATATTTTTGTACTTCCCTGGGGACTTAATACTACACCTTACGTATGGGCAAATATGTATAGATTGTTCAATCTATAAAGTTGAAGTGGGCACAAAAGAAAGGCCACTAGTGGTTTAGACTCTGGCTGTAGATCTATATCTTATGCTAGGTGGGTGGAAAACTGACCTAATGTAGTTAAGTTTACCTGACCTTACCTTAATGTAGTTAAGTCTTAGCTTCTTTGTAGTCTGTAGGATAACTAAGCAGATCAAACTGAATGCGTGTAGAAATACTTCAGCAGCTTCAGCCCTTCACCTCTTCATCCTACATGCATCCACCTCCCTTTGGTTCTCACTAATTTCTTAGATGTTAAGTCAATTTAATTTGTAATGTGCTGGGTACAAAAATGATCTTCATGACCCAGATAACCATGATGGTGTGGTCACTCACCAGTGATCACTCAGCAGTGGCCACAGGACTGGAAAAGGTCAGTTTTCATTCCAATCCCAAAGAAAGACAATGCCAAAGAATGCTCAAACTACAACACAATTGCATTCATCTCACATGCTAGCAAAATAATGCTCAAAATTCTCCAAGCCAGGCTTCAATAGTATGTGACCCCAAAACTTCCAGATGTTAAAGCTGGATTTAGAAAAAGCAGAGGAACCAGAGACCAGATTGCAAACATCCATTGGATCATTGAAAAAGCAAGAGAGTTCCAAAAAAAAATATCTACTTCTGCTTTATTGACTACACCAAAGCCTTTGACTGTGTGGATCACAACAAACTGTGGAAAATTCTTAAAGTGATGGGAATAGCAGACCACCTGATCTGCCTCCTGAGAAATCTATGCAGGTAAAGAAGCAACAATTAGAACCGGACATAGAATAATGGTCTGGTTCCAAATTGGGAAAGGAGTACATCAAGGCTGTATTTTGTCACCCGTGTACTTAACTTATAAGCAGAGTACATCATGCAAAATGCCAGGCTAATATGAAGCACAAGCTAGAATCAAGATTGCCGAGAGAAATATCAGTAACCTCGGATATGCAGATGACACTACCCTTATGGCAGAAAGCGAAGAAGAACTAAAGAGCCTCTAGGTAAAAATGAAAGACGAGAGAGAAAAAGTTGGCTTAAAACTCAGCATTCAAATAACTAAGATCATGGCATCTGGTCCCATCAATTCATGGCAAATAAATATGGAAACAATGGGAACAGTGACAGACTTTATTTTAGGGTGCTTCAAAATCACTGCAGATGGTGACTGCAGCCATGAAATTAAAAGACACTTACTCCTTGGAAGAAAAGTTATCACCAACCTAGATAGCATATTCAAAAGCAGAGACATTACTTTGTCAACAAAGGTCCATCTAGTCAAGGCTATGGTTTTTCCAGTAGTCATGTATGGATGTGAGAGTTGGACTATAATGAAAGCTGAGCACTGAAGAATTGATACTTTTGAACTATGGTGTTGGAGAAGACTCTTGAGAGTCCCTTGGACTGCAAGGAGATCCAACTAGTCCATACTAAAGGAAAACAGTTCTGAATATTCATTGGAAGGACTGATGCTGAAGCTGAAACTCCAATACTTCGGCCATCTGATGAGAAGAATTGACTCATTGGAAAAAAAATCTGATGCTGGGAAAGACTGAAGGCAGGAGGAGAAGGGGATGACAGAGGATGAGAAGGTTGGCTGGCATCACCTACTTGATGAACATGAGTTAGAACAAACTGGGAGTTGGTGATGGACAGGAAAGCCTGGCTTACTGCAGTCCACAAGGTTACAGTGAGTCAGACATGACTGAGTAACTGAACTGAATTGCGTGTGTTGGGTAGAATTTTTGTTCAGTCACTCAGTCGTGTCTGACACTTTGCGACCCCATGGACTGCAGCATGCCAGGCTTCCCTGTCCTTCACTATCTCCTGAAGTTTGCTCAAACTCATGTCCATTGAGTCAATGACATCCATTGTAGAAGGTGGCCATCCAGATGTAGCCACCTTCTCCTACTGGCCTCAATCTTTCCCAGTAGTGGCGTCTTTTCCAATGAGATGGCTCTTTGCATCAGGTGGTGAAATTATTGGAATTTCAGCTTCAGCATCTGTCCTTCCAATGAATATTAAGGCTTGATTTCCTTTAGGATTGACTGGTTTGATCTCCTTGCTGTCTGAGAGACTCTCAAGAGTCTTCTCCAGCCCTACAGTTTAAAAGCAAAGATTCTTCAGTGCTCAGTCTTTTTTATTGTCCAACTCTCACATCCATACGTGACTACTGGAAAAGCCATAGCTTTGACTATACAGACCTTTGTCAACGAAGTGATGTCTTTGTTTTTTCATATGCTGTCTAGTTTGTCATAGCTTTTCTTCCAAGGAGCAAGTGTCTTTTAATTCCACGGCTGCTGTCACCATCCCCAAGCATTTTGGAGCCCAAGAAAATAAAGCCTGTCACTGTTTCCATTGTTTGGCTATTTGCCATAAAGTGATGGCACTTGATGCCATGATCTTAGTTTTTTGAATTTTGAGTTCAAAATTCAGCTTTTCACCCTCTTCTGTCACCTTCATCAAGAGGCTCTTTAGTTCTTCACTTTCTGCCATTAAGATGGTGTCATCTGCATATATCAGGTTATTGATTTTTCTCCTGCAATCTTGATTCCAGCTTGTGCTTTATCCAACCTGGCATTTCGCATGGTGTACGCTGCATAGCAGTTAAATAAGCAGCGTTACAATATGCAACTTTGACATTGGGTAGAATGGGGACATTTAAAAAGCAAAGGAAAGGACTTCTGTGGTTGCCTAGTGGTTAAGATCTTACCTTCTAATGCAGGGAGTGGGGGTTCAATCCCTGCTTAGGAAGCTAAGATCGCATATGCCTCACAGCCAAAAATAAAACAGAAACAATACTGTAACAAATTCAATAAAAGACTTAAAATGGTCCACATTTTAAAAATCTTTAAAAAATTAAAAATAAATAAGTAAAAAGCAAGGAATACCCTAGTCTCTGGGGATGAAAAGCCAACTTGATACAGTGAATTTGTGCGCATGCTAAGTAGCTTCATGTCTGACTTTGTGCAACCCTATGGAATATAGCCTGCCAGTCTCCTCTGTCCATGGAATTCTCCAGGCAATAATATTGGAGTGGGTTGCCACGCCCGCCTCCAGGGGGTCTTCTCAACCTAGGGCTCAAACCCATATCTCTATGTCTCTTGCCTTGGCAGGTAGGTTCTTTACCACTAGCACTCTCAGGGAAGCCTCTCAGTGAACTGAAGTTACCACAAATGGAATAATGGAAGTAGGAACTGAGGTGACTATATGACCTAGCATTTTTGCATTTAGTCTGTATGTTGAAAAAAATCATTATGCTTTTTGTTCTCTTCCACTCTTACAGAATTGTTCTCTCTGAGGTAAATGATGCTCATTTGTAATTAAGAATATACAAAAAACTGGACAAGAATCACACATAGGCTATTGAGGAATTCCCAGAGGAGATGATCACCATTGTTCCTTTTGGTTTATGTCTACGTTTCCTCAAGAAGAAGGCAATGATGATCATCTGATTTATGGAGTCCATGAGTAAGACAGATTCATGGCTATATTTAGTGTTGTGTTGAATGACTCTCTTTTAGGATTGCTCATCTTGATTTGGATTGTCAGATCTCACATTTAAAAATGCTTTATTTTCATTGAGACATTACTTTCTGCAGATCTCATTCACCCTGCGTGTACTATGCCATAACAAATACATAAATCATCCCCAGCCAGAGAGCTAATGTGAGGTTACAGTAATTTTGCCCTGAGTTCTAAAATTCTGGCACTTTCAGGGTCGTTACCCTATAACGCTTTTTTCCAGTGAAGAAATAATCACACTTTTCTCTATCTCTTAAATATATCTTCTGGCCTCTTCCAAGGCATTAATCATAAAATCCATGTTTGATAAAAGGAGAAATAGGAAATAAAAACAAATGAATTAGATTCCAAACAGCATTGAAGGGAACTATGTGAATGCAGAGTATGTTGAGAGGCAAAGGTTTTGGACTTTTGATATGTTAAATCAAAGAATCTTGATAGTGAGATATTTCTCCATGCCTTCAGGATAAGAAATGTTGAATAAAGGTGAGTGAGATATAGTCTATTTTCTTTTTATTCTTTTGTGCTTTTTCACATAGTCATTTACCCTAAAGTTTGCATTAAAATAATAAAAAAATGTGATGTGTCTTCTTTTGAATAGTTAAAATAAAACTCTGATGACTTGAAAACAGCCAAAGGAAGGTAGTAAATAGAATTTAATTCACATTTACAGGATGGAAATTGTTCAATTAGAATGGGTTTCATGGCCCAAATTTATATATGCTTGATATAAAGGCAGATTACTAACAATAAGGATGAACCAGTGTAAATATGAAAGTAAATTTTGTAATTATATAGATATGGGCTGTGATTAGTCACTCAATCATGTCCAACTCTTTGTGAACCCATGGAGTATAGCCCACCAGGCTCTTCTGCTCATGGGGATTCTCGGGCAAGAATACTGGAGTATGTTGCCATGCCCTCCTCCAGGGGATCTTTCCAACCCAGGGATCAAACCTAGGTCTCCCACATTGCAGGCTGATTCTTTACCATCTGAGCCACCAGGGAAGCTCAAGTGTACTGGAGTGAGTAGCCTATTCCTTCTTCAGGGGAACTTCTCAACCCAGGAATCAAACCAGGGTCTCCTGCATTGCAGACAGATTCTTTACCACCTAAGCTACCTGGGAAGCCACCAGTTACATAGATAACCTTAGGTATTTTGGATGCCTCCCTTTTACCATATTTAATAAAAATATAAGAGTTACAAAAGACACGTTTTCCTAAAAGCTGTTCAAATTCAAGTTGAATGTACAATGTAATAGCACAAAGTTCACCAGAAAAACTTTTAGAATATCTATGTCTTGTTTTTGTTCCATCATTTACTATCTCTAGGGTGACATGGAGGTAAATTATTTAACCATTATGAATATCAATGCTCTCACTTTTTAAATAGTGAAAATATTAGCTTCTTGCCTCTTCTTGGGTGGTTGTGAACATCAAAGAAAATGATGGATGTAATTGTGCTTTGGAAAATGGCAAAATCCATTATCAAGCTGAAATATTATCCATCTCCACTTTCTTTCAGTTCTACTTCTTAACACAGCAATTCTTTTTTTTAATTTATGTTTTAATTGAAGGAAAATTGCTTTACAATGTTGTATTGTTTTCTGCCATATAACAATGCAAATCAACCATCATTTTGTGTGTGTATATATCTCACATCCCTCTGGTTAAAACAGTAATTCTTATTAACACATTTTAAGGGCTCTTGGAACTTGCAAATCAGATAGATATAATGAGTTTTAATAATACTATCCTCTCTTCCACATGGAGAGGATTCTTCAGGACTATTCAAGAAAGTCCTTTACCAGATGTCTAACTCCATGCACTTTCCAGAGTGTATCAGTAAATGATTTAGGTAATATGCATTTTAGATTCAGTGGAGTATTTTTATTGGAAAAAAAATTGAAAATTGCACAATGTCTCTTCTACAGTAAATCCTTAACATATTTTGGGGTTTGAATGAATGGACTTAATAGCAAGTGATCTGAATGAGATCCAGTGTGACTGCCTAGCCCATGCTGATCCTGTGATCCAACATGACTGCCTGACGGAGCTTTGGGAATACTGTTCCTAACAGAAAATATTCCTCTACTGGTGACTCAGGGCCTCCTGAGCACCCCAGCTCACATCCAATCTGTGAATTTATTAATAAAAATTCTCTACTCTGATCATATTCCAAAAATAGGGTTGATTCTCCAATATCCTACTGGTGCTGCTGCTGCTGCTGCTGCTGCTGCTAAGTCTCTTCAGTCGTGTCCGACTCTGTGCGACCCACAGAGGGCAGCCCACCAGGCCCCTCTGTCCACAGGATTCTCTAAGCAAGAATACTAGAGTGGGTTGCCATTTCCTTTTCCAATATCCTACTAAAAATCCATAAAGTCTGGAAAATGAATCAATCTGAATTTATTGAGTAGCTACTATGTACTAATCATTGCTTTACTATGCATGAAGAAATGTATGAGTTGCTACTCTATCAGCGTAGTGAAATGAGTCAAGTGGATCTCTACAAGACCAAACACAATACTGTGAAAAACACACGAATGAAAACATCCAAGTCCCAAACTTGGCTTTTAATGTGAAAAGACTTTTAAAACAACAATACAGTATATTAACACATATATATGGAATTTAGAAAGACGGTAACGAGAACCCATCATGAGAGACAGCAAAAGGAACGCAGATGTATAGAATAGACTCATGGACACTGTGGATGAGGGTAAGGGTGGGATGATATGGGAAAATGGCATTGAAACATGTTAATTATCATATGCCTAATCAATCGCCAGCCCAGGATTGATGCTCAGGGCTGGTGCATCGAGATTTCCCGGGGGGAGGGAGGAGAGAGGGAGGAGGGAGGGGAGTTCTGGAGGGGGAGCATATGTAAACCCATGGTGATATCATGGCATTGTATGGCAAAAACAATAAAAGGGGAAAAAAATAAATGAAAAATAAAATAAAATAAATAAATAAATAAAAGAGAGAGAAAGAAGAAACTACAATTTCCATAAATGAAGGGGAACACAAAACCATGTAAGTAAAATATACAAATTGATGCTGTAGCTGTTGGCCACATCCTCATGTCTGGAGCTGGAGCTTCAATAACCACCTGGGACATGACACAGGGACCACAACTCTGCCGAGCAGAGGCAGACACCAACACTTCTGTATAAAGCCAGGCCCAGGGAAATGGGAAGAAAGCTTATCTCTGACTTGACAATCTGGGTGACAATTTTCAGTTCAGTTCAGTTGAGTCCAGTCGCTCAGTCCTGTCCGACTCTTTGCGACCACATGAGCTGCAGCACGCCAGGACGGCCTATCCAACACCAACTCCAGGATCCCATCCAAACTCATGTCCACTGAGTCACTGATGATATCCAATCATCTCATGCTCTGTCATCCTCTTCTCCTCCCACCCTCAATCTTACCCATCATCAGGGTCTTTTCAAACCAGTCAGCTCTTCGCATCAGGTGGCCAAAGTATTGGAGTTTCAGTTTCAACATCAGACTTTAGAAAGAACACCCAGGACTGATCTTCTTTAGGATGGACTGGTTGAATCTCTTGCAGTCCAAGGGACTCTCAAGAGTCTTTTCCAACACCACAGTTCAAAAGCATCAATTCTTCAGCACTCATCTTTCTTTATAGTCCAACTCTCACATCCATACATAACTACTGGAAAAACCACAGCCTTGACTAGACGGACCTTTGCCAGCAAAGTAATGTCTCTGCTTTTTAATATGCTGTCTAGGTTGGTCATAACTTTCCCTCCAAGGAGTAAGCATCTTTTAATTTCATGGCTGCAGTCACTATCTGCAGTGATTTTGGAGCCCAAAAAGATAAAGTCAGCCTCTGTTTCCACTGTTTCCCCATCTATCTGTCATGAAGTGATAAAACCAGATGCCATGATCTTAGTTTTCTGAATGCTGAGCTTTAAGCCAACTTTTTCACTCTCCTCTTTCACTTTCATCAAGAGGCTTTTTAGTTCCTCTTTCTGCCATAAGGGTGGTGTCATCTGCATATCTGAGGATATTGATATTTCTCCCGGCAATCTTGATTCCAGCTTGTGCTTCTTCCAGCCCAGCATTTCTCATGATGTACTCTGCATATCAGTTAAATAAGCAGAGTGACAATATACAGCCTTGACATACTCCTTTTCCTATTTGGAACCAGTCTGTTGTTCCATGTCCAGTTCTAACTGTTGCTTCCTGACCTGCATACAGGTTTCTCGAGAGGCAGGTCAGGTGGTCTGGTATTCCCATCTCTTGAAGAATTTTCCACAGTTTTTTTGTGATCCACATAGTCAAAGGCTTTGTCATAGTCAATAAAGCAAAAATAGATGTTTTTCTTGAACTCTCTTACTTTTTCAATGATCCAGCAGACGTTGTCCAGTTGATCTCTGATTCCTCTGCCTTTTCTAAAGCCAGCTCGAACATCTAGAAGTTCATGGTTCACATATTGCTGAAGCTTGGCTTGGAGAATTTTGAGCATTACTTTACTAGCGTGTGAGATGAATGCACTTGTGCTGTAGTTTGAGCATTCTTTGCATTTCCTTTCTTTGGGATTTGAATTAAAACTGACCTTTTCCTGTCATGTGGCCACTGCTGAGTTTTCCCAATTTGCTGATATATTGAGTGCAGCACTTTCACGCACCATCTTTTAAGATTTCAAATAGCTCAACTAGAATTCCATCTAGTTTTGTTTGCAGTGATGCTTCCTAAGGCCCACTTGACTTCACATTCCAGGACATCTGGCTCTAGATGAGTGATCACGCCACCATGATTAACTGGTTCATGAAGATCTTTTTTGTACAGTTCTTCTGTGTTTTCTTGCCATCTCTTCTTAATATCTTCTGCGTCTGTCAGGTCCATACCATTTCTGTCCTTTACTGAGGCTACCTTTGCATGAAATGCTCCCTTGGTATCTCTAATTTTTTTGAAGAGATCCCTAGTCTTTCCCATTCTATTGTTTTCTGCTATTTCTTTGCAATGATCACGGAGAAAGGTGACAGTTTTAGTGCATGTTAGTAATCAGGCTATAGACAAAAATCACTATCCCCTACCCTCTCCCCTACAAAATATCTTATGCTACCAGAAAGTCATATAAGTGGAGCCGTATAGTGTATAACCTGACACTAGCTTCTTTCTCTGGTCATAATGCCTTTGAAAGCAATCCTGCATATCAATAATTCCTTTCTTTACAATGTTGAGTAACATTCTGCTGTATGAATGTGCCACAATTTGTTTATCTATTGATTCATCGAAGGGCATCATTTTTTCCCAATATTTGGTTGACAATGAATAAAATTCTATAAACATTGATGTACATTTCTCTAGAATAAATCTCTATAAGTGAAGTTGTTTGGTTATGTGATAAATATAGGTTTGACTTTATGAGAAAATGTCAAACCCTCTCCAAAGTCACTGTACTATTTTGCACTAGCACCAGTAACCCAAGAGTTTTAACTGCTTTACATTGTCATCAAGTCTTAGTCTCTTCCATATTTTTTACTTATAATTTTAATTTTTCTAATAGATGTGTATCTTGCAAAGCGTTTACATTGCATTTTCCTGAAGGCATATAATGAGGAACATCTTTTCATGTATTTTCATGCCTTTTGTATATCCTCTCTGGTTAAGTGTCTTCAAGCCTTTTACTCTTTAAAAAATTTTTGTTTTCTATATGTTGAGTTTCAAGAGGTTTTGGTTCTATTTTAACATATTTTGTAAAAAAAAAAAAAAACTTTTTATGTACCTTGAAAATATTCTCTCCCACTTCTATAGTTTGTCTCTTCATTCTCTTCAACAGCAGCTTTTTCAGAGAAGTTTTTAAATGTCAATAAATTTTAACTTACCTTTTTTTTTTTCATGAACTGTAGCTTATGTGTCATTTCTAAGAACTCTGCCTAATGCCAAGTCATAAATACTTTTTGTTATTTTCTTCTAAAAATTTTGTAGTTTCATATTTTAGAGTTTAATCTATTTTACTGTAAATGTTTGTATTAATTTTAATGTTTAGGTCAGGGTTTTTTTGTTTGTTTGTTTATGCTTTTGGTATCTAGATTTATATTGTTTCAACAATCTTTTTTGAAAAATTATTTCTTCTCCATTATAACTCCTTTTGTATCTCTGTCAAATATCAATTGACCGTATTTGTGTGGGTCTATGTCTGGACTCCATGCTGTCACATGTTCAGTTTCCAATACTACACAGTTAATTACTGTAGCTTTACAATAAGCTAATGTTGACTATTATAATTCCTTCAACTCGTTCCCCGTTTAAGTTATTTTTCAGTTATTATAGTTCCTTTGTCCTTGAATATAACTCCACCATACTAGGGAGAAGGCAATGGCACCCCACTCCAGTACTCTTGCCTGGAAAATCCAATGGACGGAGGAGCCTGGTGGGCTGCAGTCCATGTGGTCACTAAGAGTCGGACACGACTGAGCGACTTCACTTTCACTTTTCACTTTCATGCAGTAGAGAAGGAAATGGCAACCCACTCCAGTGTTCTTGCCAGGAGAATCCTAGGGACAGGGGAGCCTGGTGGGCTGCCATCTCTGGGGTCACACAGAGTCAGACATGACTGAAGTGACTTAGCAGCAACAAACCATCCACAGGAAACATCATACTCAGGGGTAAAAGATCCTTTCCACTCCAAGATCACAAAGAAAGCAAGGATATTCACTCTCACCATTACTATTCAATATCCTACTGAAAGTCCTAACCAATTCAATAAAATAGAAAAATAAGAAATATAAGACATACAGGCTAGAATGAAAGAAATAAAATCAGTGCTATTTACAGAAGACCTAATGGTTTATGTAGAAATTTTCAAGATCATATAAAACAAGCAACACACACAGAGACACATGCAACTGATACCGGGTTAGAAAGATGAAGAGATACAGGATCAACACCAAAACTAAAAGGAATTTTATATACTACCGAACAACTGCACAAGTTAAAAAAGCAATACCATTAGCATAGCTATAGAAACTGAAATACTTATGTATAAATATTTTTTAAATCATATACATGATACATATGCTGAAAACTATAAAATACTGGCGAAAGAAATTGAAGAAGATCTTAATTGAAAATGATCTCAATTGATTTGATAATAACTTTGGAGGAATTGCGTGTCGATATCTATAAGGGATCAGTTCAGTTCAGTCACTCAATCGGGTCCAACTCTTTGTGACCACATGGACTGCAGCATGACATGCTCCCCTGTCCATCACCAACTACCATGGCTTGCTCGAACTCATGTCCACTGAGTCAGTGATGCCACCCAACCATCTCATCCTCTGTCGTCTCCTTCTCTTCCTGCCTTCAATCTTTCCTAGCACCAAGGTCCCTTCAAATGAGTCAGTTCTTCCCATCAGGTGGCCAAAGTATCAGAGCTTCAGTTTCAGCATCAGTTTTTACAATGTGTGTTCAGGACTGATTTCCTTTAGCACTGACAGGTTTGATTTCTGTGCAGTCCAAAGCACTCTAAGGAGTCTTCTCCAACACCCTAGTTCAAAGTCATCAATTCTTCAGTGCTCAATTCTATTGTTCCAACTCTCATATCTATACATGACTACTGGAAAAACCATAGCTTTGATCAGATGGACCTTAATTGGTAAAGTAATGTCTCTACTTTTTAACATGCTGTGTATGTTACTCAGGGAGCTGGTGATAGACAAGGAGGCCTGGCATGCTGTGATCCATGGGGTTGCAAAGAGTCAGACACAACTGAGCAATTGAACTGACCTGAACTAGGTTAGCCATAGCTTTTCTTCCAAGAGCAAGGGTCTTTTAATTTCATGGTTGCATTCACCATCCACAGTGATTTTGGAGCCCCAGAAAATAAAGTCTGTCACTGTTTTCATTATTTCCCTATGATTTGCCATTGAGTGATGGGACCAGATATCATGATCCTAGTTTTTTCAATGTTGAGTTTTAAGCCAGCCTTTTCACTCTCCTCTTTCACTTTCATCAAAAGGCTCTTTAGTCCCTCTTCACTTTTTGCCATCTGCATATCTGAGGTTACTGATATTTCTCCTGGCAATCTTGACTCCAGCCTGTTCGTCATCCAGCTTGGCATTTCTCATGATGTAGTCTACATGTAAGTTAAATAAGCAGAATGAAAATATACAACATTGATGCACTCTTTTCCCAATTTGGAACCAGTATGTTTTTCCATATCCGGTTCTAACTGTTGCTTCTTGACTTGTATACAGGTTTCTTAGGAGGCAGGTAAGGTAGTCTACTATTCCCATCTCTTTTAAGAATTTTCCACAATTTGTTGTAATGCACACAGTTAAAGGCTTTGGCGTAGTCAATAAAGCAGAAGCAAGTGTTTTTCTGGAATTCTCTTGTTTTTTTCTATGATCCAATGGATGTTGGCCATTTGACCTCTGGTTCTTCTGCCTTTTCTAAATTCAGCTTGAACATCTGGAAGTTCTCTGTTCACATACTGTTGAAGCCTAGCTTGGAGAATTTTGAGCATTACTTTGCTAGCATGTGAGATGAGTGCAATTGTGTGGTAGTTTGAACATTCTTTGGCATTGCCTTTCTTTAGGATTGGAATGAAAACTGACCTTTTCCAGTCCTGTGGTCAATGATGAATTTTCCAAATTTGCTGGCATACTGAGTGCAGCCCTTTAATAGCATCATCTTCTAAGATTTGTAATGGCTCAGTTGGAATTCCATCACCTCCACTAGCTTTATTCATAATGATGCTTCCTAAGGCCCACTTGACTTCACACTCCAGGATGTCTGGCTCTATGTGAGTGATCACACCATCGTGGTTATCGGGATCATTAAGATCCTTTTTGTATAGTTCTTCTGTGTATTCTTGTCACCTCTTCTTAATATCTTCTGCTTCTGTTAGGTCCATACCATTTTTGGCCTTTTATTGTGCCCATCTTTGTGTGAGATGTTCCTTTGGTATCTCTCATTTTCCTGAAGAGCACATTAGTCTTTCCCATTTTTGTTGTTGTTGTTGTTGTTTGTTTTCCTGTATTTCTTTGCATTGTTCACTTAGGAAGGCCTTTTTATCTCTCTTTGCTATTCTTTGGAACTCTGCTTTCAGATGGGCATATCTTTCCTTTTCTCCTTTTACTTCTCTTCTTTTCTCAGCTATTTGTAAGCTTTCCTCAGACAATCACTTTCCCTTTTTGCCATCAGGGATATTCATCTGTATTCATTTTCTTGTAGAATTTTTGTCTATTTTGGAATTAGGGTAATGCTGACCTCATAAAATGAGCTGAAAATTGTTCCTCCTTCTTTTCATTACAGAAGATATTGTGTGATTTGTTTTAATTTCTTTTTAAAATGTATGTTTAGAACCTGAGGAGTTCTTTTTTCACATGGTTTTAATTGCAAGACTATTCAAGTTGTCTGTTTCATTATGCATGAGTTTTGTTGACTTTCTTTTGAGGAGGTTAATTCCATCTAAGTTGCTGAATTTATGTGTGTAGAGATGTTTTTCATGTTCTTTTACTATTTTTACAAACTTTGAGGTTTTATTGTATAAATTTTAAATTGATTAGGCCTAAATTAGGGAAACAGATGAATATATTACTAAGCAATGCAGTGAAGTATTCAGAAAACTTTAGATTGTAGGAAACTCTATAGTACAAATTCCTGATTCCTTTAATACAAAAAATACCAGAAGTAAAACAGGGAGTGAAGAGAAACCTACCGATAGAAAAAGAGACAAGCCTCAAGAATCATGTTAATCAGTATATGAACATTATTTCAATTCAGATTTAAGCAAACACACTGAAAAAATAAACATTTATGTGGAAATAAGAAACTTTTGAAAAGTGACTAGATGCTTTGTGATATTAAGGGCATTTTTTAAAAATTTCTTTAAGTGATTATGCTACCATTAAGCTACTTTAAAGACTGAAAGATACGCTTTGTTATAAATTGGAAGAATTACTATAATTAAGATTTTAATTATAGACTACTTATTCTGTAAAATCAATGCAATGATAATAGAAATAACATTAATATTTTCCCCATGGAATATGACAAATCATTTTGGAGAGATATACTCAGTTACAAATGAAGTATTATAATAGATCACATTTGTTACAAAATAATTTAGTTGGAAAGAGTGGAAAGTAAGTAAGGCACTGCTCAAACAAGAATGGTCATAACTTCATAATTTTTGTGATTGAATGCTGGTAATTTTCTCTACATTTTCTGTTATAAGTTTCCATTATAAAATATTTTCATAATATATATATATTCTATAATTAAAAAACATTTAAGGTGGTTTTAACAATTTATAAAATAACTAGTTATTTAAGAAATCATAATGGAATAATACAATATTTAATGAAAAATTGAGGATGATTCAACACTCATAGGACACAGATAGATTAGTACTTAAAGGAAAATTCATATATTAAAAATAAGGCTAACAACAAATAAGCTGAACATTAGTCTCAAGAAACTGGTCAAAGAGTAGAAGAAATTGATCATCAGCACCAATGACCAGACAGAAACGGGCAGAACTGGTGTGGACCTAACAGAAGCAGAAGATACTAAGAAGAGGTGGCAAGAATAAACAGAACTATACAAAAAGAAGCAACGGTTAGAACTGGACATGGAACAACATACTGGTTCAATTTTAGAAAAAGAGTATGTCAAGGCTGTATAGAGTCACTCTGCTTGTTTAAGTTATATGCAGAATACATCGTGTGAAATGTCGGGGTGGAGAAAACACAAGCCCAAGCTGAGTCTGAGCAAGCTCCAGGAGTTGGTGATGGACAGGGAGGCCTGGAGTGCTATAGTCCATGGGGTCGCAAAGAGTCGGACATGACTGAGCAACAGAGGTGAACTGAATGGAACCAATGACCAAACAAAATAGTTGGAAATAAATAATAAAGACAATAAACTGATAAAATATCAATTAAATATGTAAAACCAAAAACTGATTCTTTAAAAATACTATGGAGAGCTCTGGCAAGATCTAAGAAGAAAAAATAGATGTGAAGACACTAATAAATGATATTAATAATAAATACACTTCAAAAAGATATTTTAAATGAAGGTAATATTATAAAGGGCTTCCCTTGTGGCTCAGCTGGTGAAGAATCTGCCTGCAATGCAGGAGACCTGAGTTCAATCCCTGGATTGGGAAGGTCCCCTGGAGAAGGGAAAGACTACCCACTCTAGTATTCTGGCCTGGAGAATTCCAAGGACTGTATAGTCCATGGAGTCACAAAGAGTCAGAAGCATTTCATGCCAAAGCATTTGAAAGCATTCTAGAAAGATAAATTACCATAACTACCTCTTTAAGAAATAGAAAATCGTGGTAGACCTATAGTCTTTTTTTCAGGACCAGGCTTTATTATATTTGAATTTTGCTGAAATTTCAGGAAACAAATACTCAATAGCATGAAAAAACCGTTAAATTTTTTTTTGTCCTACGAAAAACAACTGGTGGTCATTAATCTTTAGCCCATTCATCTGGTTCATTGTAAAAAATGGCCAGAGGACATGAAAAGGGGTGCTGACTTAATCTGAGGATCAAGAGAAGCCATAAAGATGCTTACTTAAACATTATGACCTTTAAACTGATTGGTTAGGAATGACATATTTTAAGGACAGGAGCCAACCAAAAATGTACAGATCAATACTAGTAAGGATATACATTGCTGCAAGTCCTGCCTTTCAGGGGACTCTTTACCTCCTCTCAGTGTCTATGCTGAGAGCGTTGTTTCCTTCTCTTTAATAAATCCTACTCACTTCAGTTCAGTTCAGTTCAGTTCAGTCGCTCAGTCATGTCTGACTCTTTGTGACCCCATGAACCACAGCATGCCAGGCCTCCGTGTCCATCACCAACTTCCGGAGTCCACCCAAACCCATGTCCATTGAGTCGGTGATGCCATCCAGCCATCTCATCCCCTCTTGTTCCCTTCTTCCCCTGCCCTCAATCTTCCCCAGCATCAGGGGCTTTAAAAAAAAAATTTGTCCTACAAAATTTCAAAAGCAGAGAAATATTTTCGTTTATTTAATGAGACAAGAAATAGCACAAAATAATATTAGAAATACAAATTGCAGTTCAGGATTACTTATAAAAATGAATACAAATATGCTAAATCCAACACTCAAAAAGGAATTCACCAATAAATTTTTAAAATCATTATAAATGAATTGAGATTATCACAGGAAAGTAATAATGTGTTTAACATTATGAAAACTATGTACTAAAATAACATCCCAGTCATTGTAAAAACAAGTTATGAGAAGCCTGAAAGAAATATAATAGAGGAAGTATATAACTTTATAAGAAAAATAAAGGTAAATACATTAAGAGATTTTAGTTATTGATTAAAAATACAATAAAATAAAAATGCTTAATGTTATAGCATTAATAGAAATTATTATTTTTTATGGAAAGTTAGATTACTAAAATTAATATAGAAGAGTTTAGGGAATAGCCATGATAGTTTTGAAGGAAAGCAAGTTATTGGAACTTGCTGGAACTTGCTTTTCCTGATCAAGATTTGTTATAAAATTAGAGTTGTTAAAAACAAACTGAAGCAAAAAGGTGCTGAAATAAGAATTCTAAAATTATGAGGAAAAGATCTGTAAATTTACTACATTAAAATTTAAAATTAGATTATATTAAATTCAGATAACTTTGAAATTTATATTAAGATAAAAAGCAGTATAAGTAGCTAAAAAGAAAATCTACATACATAATGGGAGGATATATTAATGATACATGAGAAGGAGAAAGAATTACTATTGAGATTATATAAGAATTCCTACAAATAAGTAAGAAAAAAACAGAACAATTGAAGAACAGACAATAGAATATGAAAGTCATCTGGCCTATAAGCATGTGAAAACACAGTTCAGCCTTGCTAATGATCAGGGGAAAAAAATAAAACAGAAATGTGCTATCATTTCACACTCATCAATTTGGATAAATTTTAAATTGTGTGTTTGTGTGTGTATGAATGTGTTTGTGTGACTTTCAGTGTCAACTAGGCTATAAGAAAATTGGAGGTTTCATCCTGCTGATCTGATCAGGAATATGCTGGAAGATGTTTAAAAACTGGCTCTCTAAGGAAAAAAAAAGCAAAAACAAAACACAAAAGCCCCACTTGAAGTATTGTCTAATTTCAAGGTCCCAATGGGAGGTGATGGTAGGAACAGAGTTAAAGAGAGATGTGCGCAATTAGAATTGCTCAAAATCTTGGGGTATAATTTAAAATGTATACCATTGAGAAAATATAGTTTATAGGAACAAGGAACATTAATTTTAAAAGGAAAAAGTTAATAATAATCTAAATCTAAATCAATCTAAATCTAATCATCTAAGTAATCTAAGCAGAAGCATAATAAAAGCATTATATTTCCATAAAGGCAAGGCAGTTAAAATGAATAAGTTTATAACCATGTAAATAAATTTAAAACATGACTTTAAGTGAACAAATAAAATTGCAATGTGATAGTAGGTGTGTAAATTTTGAAACCAATGCAATGTGACTTATGAACAGTCACATATATGTGGTAAAATATGAAAACATGGATGAGAAAGGCATCAAATTCTTCCTTGTGGCACTCTCAGAAGAGAGGGTGGGATAGAAAGGGAGCATAGGACTTCAGTTATTTTAGTAACACTTAATTTCTTTATGAAAATAAAGATTTGCAGTGAATCATTTTAGAGCTGATTAGAGGTTGTTGGTTTAACTGTCTTCTTACTTTTACCGTATGTTTGAAATAAAATATTTGGGGTGAAAATCCTATCTCTGGCCCCCAAATCTTATAGCTATGATGAGGGTAAGATGCTCTGCAGACATGACTGGTTTATTCAGTCCTGGATGGCAGTGACATATGCAGAGGCCCCCAAAGGGACTGTCATAATCTGAGGGGGCCAGGGGCGTCCTCACCTTCCATGAGCTCTGCAGCCCATTGCTGGACCCGGGATGATCCCTGTGAGATTCACTGTTTCTCAATCTGGGACCATTAAGTGACCATCACTTGGCTCACAGATGATTACACTGCGATGTTAGCTTTCTTCATAAACAAAGCCAGGGATGCCAAAAGGAGCCACCCAAGGACACCAGGGAGATGTCAACATTGAGTCATTACAGAGAAGGTGTCAGAAGTGAGATACGACAGAATTGCTCTGTTAACAACTGCATCCATTTCCTTTCTTTCTATGGACTAGCTTCATTGAGCTGATTTGATCTATAACCCAGGCATATTCCACTCATCTCCAGAGATTACCTGGCTAAGCAACAAGGAATAAAAATCACCATTTAAGCTTGAAGGCTGTCTGCCCATGGATGGCCATTTAGAAATGAGAAATTTCATGGAACCCTAGAATGCTAGGATTCAGAGTTCAATTAAGTTACTTCTTTCTCCTTTTAAGTGTGGAAATGGAGGCCCCTTGGAGATTTGGTGACCTACCAGACCTCTAGAGTCAAGGATAAAGTCTGGGGCCCATATGATTTAATTACAAACTGAGTGACTCCCCATAACCACAAGAAATGGTTCCATTACAGAGCTTCAGGGAAGACTGTTTGGGATTCTCTCTCCTTCGCTCTCTCTCTTTATTCCAAGTTTAACAAAATCCGTTGAGAATCCCATGGGAGCTGAAATTGCTGAAGACAACCAGCTCTTTAATTATGATGTGCAGTCAGCTTCTTTTACTTTTCACTTATCTCTGAAGTTGGTGGCCTGGTACCTTGGAATGCTCCCTGACAGGTCCCTGTGATTTGTATCAGCTCACAAAATTAAAAAATGCAGACGTGCAGCTCTAATTTGCCAGAATCCTTAAGATCTCTTTTATCATGCTCCGCTGGCTGGGTGAAAAGGAACGCTCTCTTTAGTGGCAATCTGCTCTAATCATTTTTTATTCAGGTGGCAGGCAGGGTTCAGGCAAAACATGAAAGAGAATGACTGGAGCACAGTGTCTTCAGATGGCTTAAACTGCATCACTCAGACAATTTTGATCCTTTTTCATTTAGCCACATTTAAACAGGTTTCTTTTGCAGCTCAGGAGACCAAACTCTGGTACAGGATATAAATAAGGTGCATCAGAAAAGAGCATGGTGTTTGAAATCTGAAGTTACTCCCTTCTAGATGTATGTGACCTTCAGTTTCTAAATCTCTCTGAGTCCTCCTTTCCTCATGGATGAAATAGGAAATTTAAAAACAAACAAACAAACAAAATGTACTCATCACTGGATTGCTCTGAAGGGGAAATGAGCTTTGAGAATTGTATGTGAAAGTGTTTTATGTATTTTAAAGCGTTACACAAATGTTAGTACCCTATATTCATTTTCTATGTGAATTTTTTAAAACTTGTCATCTTGTCTAAAAATCAGCTTTTAAAAATGTGGACATATGAAAAATCTCCACTTAAATATCTAACTGTCCTTTCTGAGTGAAAAGAAAAATCATATAGATTCTTGTTTTATTTTTCCTTAGTTGTATCATTCTGAAAGGTAGATGTAAGGACAGATTGCATAATAAGCAATGATCTTATTTAATATAGGTTTCTGGAAAGGAGAGAGAAATTATTTCTTTGCCACAAACTACAGCTGTTTACTTCACTTTATGAGAAAAGAAAACAGCTACTGGGGCCACCAGGAAGAAAGTAAAAATGGCAGTTGGTTTGGGAGTTGGTTTAGAGAGTCTCCATCTTTTTGACTGAAGAGGTAGATCTCATTTACTAAAACCTTTAAAAACCACCTAAAAGTGACAGGGATTGAATTAAAAAGTATGATCTCTGCCTCCATTGAATACATGCTTCTTGATGATTGTATTTCAAATTCAATTGCCCCTCATTATACGAACTCTGGTTAACCTCATTATTCACTAATCAAAGCTCAGTAATGAAATGCATTAGGATAGTCAGAGATACATTACTCAGTAAAGGAAAATAGCACTATCACTCACCTCCAGATTCTACTGATACTTAATTGTTTCGCTAGCTCTCTGACCCTAGATCTGGCTAAGGTAGCCTTCAAGTTAGAAAAAAAATGCCAATTATATTCCTGTGTTTCCATGGAACACTTAGCACACTATTCAATACATATTTGTTGAATGTTATTAAATATTGAGTGGGCCAGAAAGTCCACACAAGTTTTTCCATAAGGTGGTACATGAAACCCCAAACAAACTTTTTGACCAACACAATACCTAAAATCTTATGTAAGTATGTTAAATGGGAAAATTCTTTACAAAGTAGAGCATCCTTATGACATAAGAAGACATTTCTAATCAGGCCTCAGGATAATAACTGTTTGCTATTCACTACAATTTCCCAATCATGTGGTTGGGGAAACAATTACTTTCCCCTTCTTGGATTGCTTGTGGGACTAACTCCTTGGGAACAGGCACTGTGTCTTCTACTCTTTCACCTATTTCTATGGTAAAGCACCAGGCAAAATGAAGACCACACTTAGAGAATGATAGTTTTGAAACAAGAACTTACAGAGTCTTCAATAGTCAAAGCTATGGTTTTTCCAGTAGTCAGATATGAGAGTTGGACCATAATGAAGGCTGAGTGCCAAAGAACTGATACTTTTGAACTGTGGATGCTTTTGGACTCTTGGGTGTCCCTTGGACTACAAGGAAGATAAAATCAGTCAACCCTAAAGGAAATCAACCCTGATTATTCACTGGAAGAACTGATGCTGAAGCTGAAGCTTTGTCCACCTGATATGAAAAGCCGACTCATTGGAAAAGACCCTGATGCTGGGAAAGATTGAGGGCAGGAGGAGAAGGGGATGACAGAGGATGAGATGGCTGGATGGCATCATAGATTCAATGGACATGATTTTGAACAAACTTTGGGAGATAGTGAAGGACAGGGAAGCCTGACGTGCTGCAGTCCAAGGGATTGTAAAGTCAGACATGAATGAACAACTGAATAACAATAATTTCAACTCAAGATGAAGTAGAACAAATATGTTCCCTAAACCAAGCACAAAAGATGCCCTCTTCTGGAGAGCCTGACTTCAGATCCTCCATGCCAACTCAGAGCACACCCGGAGCCTCTCTTTGTTCCCCAATCCCCTGTTTGCCATTGTCTCTGTAAAACACAAGGCTCTGTTGCTACAGCGCGCTCTGTAAGCAGCCTTTGTTCATTCTCTTTTGAATGGTCTTCTTTTGTTTCCATATTCTCCACCCCTTATTTATCATCAAATCTGGGGCTTCCAACTCCTGATGGGAAACAGTTATTTTTTCTTCTCAATGAGGAGAATAATGAAGGACCAGCTATTTCTACTTTCAATCCACAAGCAGATCCAGGCTTTTCTGATGCAGACCTCTATCAACGGCCCCACTGCGGGTGGTTTCCACCACTTCTTTCCAGATATGGACCCTCAGTATCTACAATGTGACTGCTGCAATTGGTGGTAACTCCCAGGAATGAGACAAATGTCAGTTTCCTTTTCACACTGTTACCTGGTAGAGTCCATGTGTAGCCAGGAAGCATTGTGTATACTGCCCGGTCCTGCAGTAGTTACTTTTAGAATTATCAGTAGCATCAGCATCAAAAATTGCATGTGTAAAATAATTAAACCAATCACTATTATTTGCAAGGTTTATACTGGGGGTTACTTTATCTTCCTTTGGGGACAATATTTTACTTATGTTTTGATGGGTTTTTCCCAGCCTTGCAAACATCTATCAATCTAGGCCAAGTAAAAGTGAGTGCTTAACAACAGGTGAATATTAATATGTTGATTGGCCTCTGGCTTCCAGTAAAATGTAAGGAGACCCAAAGCCCTTGTAACAGATGGAAATACCATGATTACAAATAAACTTTGAAACAGAAAACCTTAACGTCTTAGCCCTGGAGTCATTTTTTTTCCCCCTTTTAGGTACAATGTGTGTGCCCGTATGCCTACACGCGCGTGCTCAGTTGCTCAGTCTTGTCTGACCCTTTGCGACCCCATGGACTGTAGTCCGCCAGGCTCCTCTGTCCATGGGATTCTCCAGGCAAGAGTACTGGAGTCGGTTGCCATGCCCTCCTCCAGGCGAGCTTCCCAATCAAGGTATCAAAACCGCATCTCTGGTGGCTCCTGCATTGGCAGGCAGATTCTTTACTACTAAGTACAGTGGTACCTCTGTGTCTATGGGTTCTATATCTCTTATTTAACCACTCTTGAAATTCACAATAGGGGCTGTAGATTGTACCATTTTGTAGAAAGGACTTCAGCATCCATGGGTTTTGGAATCCTCTGGGTTCCTGAAACCCATCACCAGTGGATAGAGCGACCACTGTACCCCACTCTCAAGTGAAATGAAGCTGAGGGCTGTTCATGGTGATTTGCCTCAGAGCTGATAAATCTCTTAAGAATTACATTGGAACTTGAACTACTCTAAGTCGATCCTGAACACACCATATGTTTAACTCTGTTAAATGTGGAAAGGAGTTCACCTGTGGAATCTTCTTTGCTCAGAGGAAACCAGAGAGGTGACTATTCAGTTTAATTCTGTTCAGTCACTCAGTCGTGTCTGACTCTTTGTGAACCGTGAACTGCAGCATGCCAGGCCTCCCTGTCCATCACCAAATCCTGGAGTCTACTCAAACCCATGTCCATCGAGTCGGTGATGCCATCCAGCTATCTCATCCTCTGTCATCCCCTTCTCCTCCTGCCCCCAATCCTTCCCAGCATCAGGGTCTTTTCCAATGAGTCAACTCTTTGCATGAGGTGGCCAAAGTATTGGAGTTTCAGCTTCAACATTAGTCCTTCCAATGAACGCCCAGGACTGATCTCCTTTAGGATGGACTGGTTGGATTTCCTTGCAGTCTAAGGGACTCTCAAGAGTCTTCTATTCACAGGCTTTAAAATTAGACTAATTTGCCTAATTGATGATATTTATGTCTATTTCCCCCAATTTGTGTTTATCTATTTACTTATTTATGTATTTAAACATCCATTCTTTACAAGACCCCATGATACATGTTCAGAATATAGTATTTAACATAGCTTAACTCTGGTCATCAAACTGCTCTGAGCATATTAAAGGACCTAAGTAGAGAAGAAGGAAGCAAATGTGTCCATATGTAGATATCCACCACCTGTCAGGTCCTTCTCTCCACCACATCTTCCCAACTGAAGATTCTTGCTTGATAGGCATCTCCATCTCTTACAGATGAAGGAAGAAAAAACACAAACCAGGTGGACAAAGTTTGGGAGAGAATTTGGGTGATAAGAAAGACACAGCAAAGAGACTAATTTGGTTTTACTTTTGTTTTTCATGTAGTTTTAAGCATCTCTTGGGCGTGAGAAATGTATTAAAAATAAGAGATACAGCTCATATAAATGTTTATAAAGTTTTTTTTTTAATTTTAAGCACACCCACTGGTACTCTTGGTATTCTTGCAAGAGAGCAATATTTTGAATTGCTCACAGCAGTTATCTTTGAAAATGAAACACTGCTCAGAGGCTGGACCATATGGAACTCCAGTTACATTCCGGTTACATAGGTAAATAAGCAGTTACAATGCACTGGTATCAGCGCTTTATCAGGGAGATGTCCTGAAGATGTCTAAAGGAGCAAGACAGATTAAAAGAGGAATGACATCTAAGCTGAGATTCGAAGCATGAAATATCCAGACAAACCCGGGCTTGGGAGAGAGGACCAACAGTGGAGTCAGAGGAGCAGTAGGATTGTGAAGAATTATTATTCATAATGGCTGGAACCCATGGCTGATTCATGGCAATGTATGGCAAAAACCGCTACAATATTGTAAAGCAATTAGCCTCCAATTAAAATAAATAAATTTTTTTTATTATTGTTTTTGCCATACATTGTCATGATATCACCATGGGTTTACATATGCTTCCCCTCTGGGTCCCCCCTCCCTCCTCCCTCCCCCCCAGGAAATCTCGCTGCACCAGCCCCCAGCATCAATCCTGGGCTGGCGATTGATTAGACACATGACGATTAACATGCTTCAATGCCCTTCTCCCATATCATCCCACCCTTACCCTCATCCACAGAGTCCACGAGTCTGTTCTATACATCTGCGTTCCTTTTGTTGTCTCCCATGTTGGGTTCTCATTACTGTCTTTCTAAATTCCATATATATGTGTTAATATACTGTATTGTTGTTTTTGCTTCTGGCTTACTTCACTCTGGATAATGGGCTCCAGTTTCGTCCATCTGAGTAGAACTGATTCAAATGAATTTTTTTTTAATGCTGAGTAATATTCCATTGTGTATATGTACCACAGCTTTCTTATCCATTCGTCAGTTGATGGGCATCTAGGTTGCTTCCATGTCCTGGCTATTGTAAACAATACACGTGGCTCTTTCAATTCTGGTTTCCTCGGTGTATATGCCCAGCAGTGGGATTGCTGGGTCATATGGCAGGTCTATTTGCAGCTTTTTAAGGAACCTCCACACTGTTCTCCATAGTGGCTGTACTAGTTTGCATTCCCACCAACAGTGTAAGAGGGTTCCCTTTTCTCCACATCCTCTCCAGCATTTATTGCTTGTAGACTTTTGGATGGCAGCCATTCTGACTGGTGTAAAGTGGTACCTCATTGTAGTTTTGATTTGCATTTCTCTGATAATGAGTGATGTTGAGCATCTTTTCATGTGTTTGTTAGCCATTTTTATATCTTCTTTGGAGAAATGTCTGTTAAGTTCTTTGGCTGGAATGAAGTATGTATGGAAGTAAAGGGAAACATAACCTTCGAAATGGCATTTTCTTTAGATAGTATCTTATGAAGTCCAGAACCTAACCTGGGGTTTTCTTTAATAAGCTTTCATCTATATAATATGCATCTCCTCACGCAGTTAAAACTTTTTATTGTAGTGTAGTTTATATACAGTGTTGTGTTCATATCTGCTGTATAGCAAAGTGACAGTTATCACAGGATATTGAATATATTTCCCTGTGCTATATAGTATGACTTTGTTGTTCATCCATCCCTATGCAATTGTATTAATTGCATATCCTAGTCCAAACTCCCAATCCATCCCTCCCAAACTCTCCCCCTTGAAGATTGTAAGTCTGTTCTCTACGTCTGTGAATCAGGTTCTGTTTTGTAGATAAGCTCATTTGTGTGTATTTTAGATCTCACACACTAGTGATATCATATGGCATTTGTGTTTCTCTTTCTGACTTTTTTTGCCTAGTATGAGAATATCTAGGTTCATCCATGTTGCTGCAAATGGCATTACTTCATTCTTTTTGATGGCTGAGTAGTATTCTATTGTATAAATGTACCACAGCTACTTTATCCATTCATCTCTCTTGGGCATTTTGGTAGTTTCTATGTCTTGACATGTGAATTGTGCTTCTATTAATATTGTTATTCAGTCTCTAAGTTGTGTCCAGCTCTTCGTGACAACATGAAATGCAACACAGCAGGAGCCTCTGTTCTCCACTATCTCCCTGAGTTTGCTCAAATTCATGTCCATTGAGTCAGTGATGCCATCTAGCCATCTCATCCTCTGCCACCACCTTCTTATTTTGCCTTTAATCTTTCCTAGCTTCAGGATTTCTTCCAATGAGTTGGCTCTTCACATCAGGTGACCAAAGTATTAAGTGTCCAAGATTGATTTCCTTTAAGATTGACTGGTTTGACCTCCTTCAGTCCAAGGTACTCTCAAGAGTCTTCTTCAGAACCACAGTTTGAAAGCATTAGTTTTTTGATTCTCAGCCTTCTATATGGTCCAACTCTTACATCCATATATGACTACTGGAAAAACCATATTTTTGACTATATGAAACTTTCTTGGCAGAGTGATGGCTCTACTTTTTAATATGCTGTTTAGATTTATCTCTATGAACAGAGGGGTGAATTAAACTTTTGTCTGGGTATACGCCCAGGAGTGGCATTGCTGGATCATACAGCAACTCAACTTTTTGTTTTTTGAGGAACACTCATGCTGTTTTCCATAAGTGAAAGTCACTCAGTCATGCCCAACTCTTTGTAACCCCATGAACTACATAGCCCATGGAATTCTCAAGGCAAGAATACTGGAGTGGGTAGCTTTTCCCTTCTCTAGGGGATCTTCCTAACCCAAGGATCAAACCCATTCTCTCACATTGCAGGAAGATTCTCTACCAGCCGGGATACCAGGGAAGACCAAGAATACTGGAGTGGGTAGCCTATCCCTTCTCCAGTGGATCTTTCCCACTCAGGAATCAAACCGGGGTCTCCTGCATTGCAGGTAGATTCTTCAACAGCTGAGTTACCGGGGAAGCCCCATAATGGCTACACAAATTTAGAATCCTACCAACAGTGTAGGAAGGTTCTCTTTTCTCCATACTCTCTCCAGCATTTATTATTTGTATATTTTTTTATTATGGCCATTCTGATCAATGTGAGGTGGTACCTTATAATAGTTTTGAATTGAATTAATGAGATTGCAATTTAATTTCCACCTTGCTTAGTTTTACATCTAGGTCTGAGGACTATCCTGTCCATAGGGTTGTTCAGCTGCTCAGTTGTGTCTGATTCTTTGCAATCCTATGGACTGCAGCACTCCTGGCTTCCCTGTCCTTCACCATCTCCCAGACTTGCTCAACTCATGTCCATTAAGACAGTGATACCATCCAACCATCTCATCCTCTGTCATCCTCTTCTCCTCTTGCTTTCAATCTTTCCCATCACCAGAGTCTTTTCAAAGGAGTTGGTTCTTCTCATCAGGTGGCCAGTACTTTGGCCCATGGAGTAGCTCAGCAAATAATCAAATTACTTAGCTGTCACCTTGTATGTACTAGACCCTCACATCTATCATCTCCAGTCTTTACAATAACCCTAAAAGGTAAGGTGATATTTGTTCTACTTAAGAAAGGAATAAACCAAGGCTTAGACTTCAATGATTTGCACAAGACTACACATCAAAATGGAAACAGAAGCTACACTGATTTTGATGATACTATACTGCTTTTACTGCTATAAACACTCAAGGTCTCCATTTCACCATGGGTTTTAGTACAAGTATTAGCTCTTCTTCCCTTCACCCTACGTAAGAGATCTTCCTCACATTTGGCCAGCCTTTGTGCCTTGTTCAATAGCTTCTAACATAACTTAATAAGAGTCTGGATCTTAGGGGTTAGAAAGGCTTTACCCCTCACAGAATCCATGCCCTTGGAACTATTACTTTAGTCTCCCTAGGCCTTGGTTCCTAAACTGTCACACAGAACCTGAATGGGTACCTATTTCATGGATTGTAATTACAATTCCAAGTACTTACTTAGGAGAAGAGTAAGCATAGTGTCTGGCATAGCTCAGCCAGCAATGCATTTCAAATTCTCTTTATGGACTTTTTCAACCTTAACTTTGTTCTGAAATTTCTCAGACTCAGACTATTTTGTCTTCTTTTTCAGGAACTTTGCCTCTGTGATCACATCCACACAGTTCACCATTTAAGAGTCCCAAATTCGTAAATTAACAAAGTGCCCACTGGTTACCCATATTGTTACATGTGTCATATGTACTTGACTGCATACCATCATCATATGACATTTAAAAATATTCAAGATTTTCTTTTCTCTATCTTTCTGAATAGAAATGAATTCCTTTGTTTTCCTAAGATCCTTGTGGTGAAAAGAAACAAAAGATTTACACCCTCTAGTAAGTGTCTCTATGCTGACATTTAGAATTATGTTACTTTACCCAGGAAGTGAGTCAACTTTACTAGAGGCTCCAGTTACTCCAGATTCACAACTATCTCCTTATTTCACCTAGTTAATTACCCAAGGGCCAGTGAAGGGAGGAAATGCACGTAACGGATCATTGTACCTTTAAGAAAAGTTTCCTTGCCAGTGTCTTTCGGGATGATGATTTTGATCTTAAGGAAGTATTGTCTCAGAAGGATGCAGGTTGTGGAGGCGAATGTCACAGTAAATCATCTGCGAACTGTCTCTTGGTACCCTGAACACCAGGCTCAGACCCCAGACATTTCTCTCTCATGATGCTCTAGAGGTACTTCTAAGTCTAGCAGAGCCATGTTGCAAGATAAATTGGGGAATCTTCCTTTTCCTGCTGACTGGACTCCTTCAGTCATGACAAGCCCAAGATGCCTTGGGACAGAAGGTTGGTTCAGAATGATGGTGTAACCAGCCAACACGACTCAGGAAGAGGGCGTAAGGTATTTTTGTCCTGGGCAAAACAAATGCACATATTTGCACACTTGACTGGAAACTCTGCAAATAGAATTCCAAATTAAGTTTGTGAAAAGATAAGAAAATATGTGAGGCTTTTGGTTAGTTTCCCTGGAAGCAGAAGCTGAAATGCATGTGGTTTATTGAGGACTCTCGGGAGAAGAAGGGTTAGGGGGATGAGGGAAGAGCTGAACAAGGACATAGTCTTCTCTGGAGATGAATCTCCGCCTGATCACATAGTGGGCTCTGGAGTAGGAGTTAAACCTCAGAGTTGGTCCCACCTAGAGACAGGGGCTGAGCATTTTGCATCTTTGCAGGCCATTCTGAGGGTAATGATACAGATCCTCTCTAGTGATACCAAAGTGTTATGACAGACTGGACTCCAAAGGGGTGTGCAGCCTGGAGCTGTTTAGCAGATAGCACTGCAGCCAGGAGATGGGTATGCTGTCTGCATAGAGGGAACCTGGGCAGCAGGCCCTACGCTTGGAGCAACTTTACCCTTTCTGATTTGTGTACCTGTGAATGGAGGGTATCAATCTACTATCTATCTTCTAACATATTTGTCCACTTCTCTGTGATCTATTTCAGACTTTCTTTAATGTTGGTGTCCTTATAAATTATTTCCATTTACCTCTAACTATCCCTCTAAATGACATTTTAAAAGCAAATTAAAATGTAGCATAGTTGTATTATCCAGTTGTACAACATGCTTTTTGGTCTTCTGTTATGCTAAGCCAAAGAAAGAAGGAAACAAACAAACAAAAAGACTGGGATGTTGCTAAAAGAACAGAATTGCATCTCAACCATGAGAAGAAAATTGATCCTTTTTTGGACTGTCCTATTAGTACCCTCAGCATTTGATTTGCAAGATGTTATAATCTAAAAGGACTATTTCTATATGTAAGATATAGCTATTAATCAATGAAATTGATTTTCAAAACCTGTATATAGAAATCAGCCTTGACAATTTGATATTCCCTCTGCAGGCCTCCACTACCTGGAATTGAGGAAGTTACCAGCCATTCTCCTCACTGCTCTTTCCAGCCCATCCCCTCTCCCTGCTCCCTGAAACACCAGGTGTGAATTGCAGGTTACATCCGTTGCCTCTTGCCACAATAATGCTGCATAACAAGGATCTCAAAAACCAGAGTATTAAAGTGATGAGCATTTTTCAAGTTATTAGGTCTTCAGGATTCTGATTTAGGCTTAAGTATTAGTTATTTATTTCTACATAACACGTTTCCCCAAAACTTAGCACCTTAAAGAAATACACATTTATCATCTCACAGTTTCTCTGAGTCAAGAATCTGGTGTAGGGAGGTGGGGTTGGCGGAAGGAAGAAATTGGGATATTGGGATTTACACATACACACTACTGAATATAAAATAGATAACTAATAAGGGCCTACTGTATAGCATAGGGGACACTATTTAACACTCTGTAGTGGCCTGTCTAATCAATCGCCAGCCCAGGATTGATGCTCGGGACTGGTGCAGCGAGATTTCCCGGGGGGGAGGGAGGAGGGAGGGGGGACCCGGAGGGGAAGCATATGTAAACCCATGGTGATATCATGACAATGTATGGCAAAAACAATAATAAAAAAAAAAAAAAAGAAAGAAAAAAAAAAAAGATTGGATGTATAACTGAATCACTGTTGTACACCTGAAGCCAATACAGCATTGTAAATCAACTATACCCAATAAAAGTTAATAAAAAAGACAATCTGGTGGGGTTTAACTGGGTTCTCTGACCCTGGGTCTCTCACAGGATGCAAGCGCCACCTTGGCCAGGACAGCCACCGTTTCAAGGCTCATCTCTGGCTCAGTCCACACCCACACCTCCTCATGGGAGGGCTTTCGCCCATCATGTACTTGCAGACAGCATCACTTCCTCACCATGCAAACTTCTCCACACAGCCACTCACAACACAACAGCTCACTTCCCCCAGAGCAAGGGCCACAGGAGAGAAAGGAAAAGAATGAGCAGGGTGAAAGTCAGTCTTCTGCAACCTGATCTCCAAACTGACATTTCATCATACTCCTATATTCCCCTCATTAGAAACATCACCAGGTCCAGCCCATACTCGAGGGAACGGAGCTTCCCAGGGACATGGATACCAGAACAATGGGAAGCCATCCAAAATGCTTCCTCCTACAGCCATGCTCAGCTGGTTAGTTGCCTCCGGTTTTGACTGTACTCCTGAATATCTGGGGATCAGCTGCTGTTAGCTGATCAAAATGATTTCAGCTGTAGTGACTTTGCTCTGAGCCTGTTTTTTTTTTTTTATACTCTAGAAAATTAACTGGACACACTCTCCTGGTGGTGGCAAAAGCATAGGAAAACAGGCGAAACACCCAAAGACTCTTGAGGTTCTGGCTCAGAACTGCTACATCATTTCTTTTGGTGTATCCTATTGGCCAGACAACTCATAAGACCAGCCCAGATTCAATGAGTGAAGATGAGAGGGTCTCAGCTCATATCCTTGAATTCATCATTCGCCCACACAAGGGTACTCCCCTTCTTTCTTGAAGCTTTAGCCATTCATTCTCACTATATACAATTCTGCTCCTACTGAAGTTCCTATGCATATCCATGCCCACCTAATTAATATTTTCCAATGGAGTTATTAACGCCATTTTAGGGGAGAAAATTCTTCACTTATGTAAAACTATTCCTTAGGTTGCAGGACATTTGACTGCCATGAATCTTGCAATCTAAGTGCCAATAATTCTTCCAGCTTTGAAAATGCTCCGACAGAGAGAAATGTCACAGATAAACAAGTGGAGGAGACTAGAATAATCCCCAAATTACTGAATTAGAGTCAAAGACATCAGTATGAATTCACATTTAGCTTAATATATCAATAAATACAAATGGCTGCATAGAAAAATATTTGTAGATATGGGTGCGCATATATATTTATATCTGTGTATATGTATATATGCCTGCATATATATATGTGTGTGATGTATATGCATGCATGTATATCTGTATACATATGTGAGTGTGTATAAATATATATGTATATTTTTCTTGCACTGTCAGCTGAGAGGCCCTAGAAGCAACAGCACAGTAGCAGCAATGAGCAAACCTAATACTCAGATCTTGATTTCTAATACTGTTCTGCAGTAAAAGGAACCAGAACTCATTTGATAAACAGCTGATTCTAGACCTGGAACAGGAAACATACATGATAAACCTGGATAGAAAGTAAGTGCTAAAAACAAACCAAAATCTTCCACAATGGTGGGGATATATCAAAAGAACACAGGAGTCAAATAAAAGAGTTCCTAAGGCTGGAGCAATTTGGGTAACAAAATAAGCAAAGTAGGATTGGATAACACAGAGTATAAAATAAATATCCACCAGCCCATACTGATAAAAATAACTGGATCAATAAACAAATGTAGGAAAATAGACAAATCTCTCATGCAGAATTCCAAATAATTTATATTGTTACCCTGTGCTCCAGTATAACTCCTCACTCCTTAAGTGTGGTCTGCAAATAATGACTTCTTCCCAAGAGGCTCAGATGGTGAAGAATCTGCAGGAGACCCAGGTTCTGTCTTTGGGTCCAGAATATCCCCTGGAGGAAGAAATGGCAACCAACTCCAGTATTCTTGCCTGGGAAATCCCATGGATGAATGAGTCTGGTGGGCTACAGTTCATGGGGTTGCAAAGAGTCAGACATGACTGAGCAACTAACACTACTACTACCACTCCCAAGAGTAAAGTGTGGAAAGGGAGAAACAGTTTGTAGTGGAGGAACATCCATCATGTCATCAAGGTCCATGTCGACAGTGGTCAACCTTGTGGACAGCAACCTCCCTTGATGCCATGTGATGAGAAGGGTGTACATCTCTGTAAAGTGAGTTTCCCCACAAAACCAATAATAACTCCATTCTAACCATGAAAAAAAACTCAGTTGAGGGACATTCTAAAGATGTCTGTTGAGTATTCCTCGTGATTGTAAATTTCAGCAATAACCAGAAAGTGAGACACTATAGCAGCCAAGGGGAGCTAAGGAATCACGGTGGCTAAGGGCAATGTGGCAGGCCTCGTGGATGGGATCTAGGAACAGAAAAGGAAGGTGAGGTCAAAACTAGGCAACAGCTCCACAGAGGGGACTTTAGTTAACAATGGTCTGCCCATGCTGGTTAGTCAATGGTGACAAATATACCACACTCATATGAGATTCTCTTAGGGGAAACCAGGCATGGAGTGTATAGAAATTGTCTAGTTTCAAAATTTTTATGTAAAATCAAAAAAAAATACTCAAATTAGAAAGTTAATTTTAATAATGCCCTAAAACACTTTCTTTTCTTCTTTGGGGGTTTGGAATTCCTTTTTTTAATTGAAGAATGGTTGACTTACAATTTGTTGTGTTAGCTTCTTTTTCAGATTCTTTTTCCATATGCATGCAGGCACACTAAGTCACTTCAGTCATGTTCAACTCTCTTTGTGACCCTATGGACTGTAGCCTGCCAGGCACCTCTGTCTGTGGGATTCTCCAGGCAAGAATACTGAAGCAAGCTCTTTCGGACCCAAGTCTCTTACGTCTCCTGCATTGGCAGGCAATTTCTTTATCACTGGTGCCTCCTGTGTAAGTTATTACAAAATGTTGAGTGTAGTTCCCTGTCCTTATTGGTTATCTATTTTAAATATACTTAATATTTGGTTAACCATCTTAGGTTAATAGATGGTTAACATATGGTTTATATGTTAATATAAACTCCTAATAACTTAACATTTTCAACACCCCGCTTAAGTGAGTGACTTCATTCTTGTTTGAAAGATACTGACATTCATGTCTTTGTCATGTCCTTGAGCTCTTTTTTGCCAGGGATCTTGTCTCTAGCCCCAGTTCCCACCTCAGCCACCGAAGGTCACATCCCAAACATGTTCATCCCCATTAAAGAAAGGCCTCGGACTCATGCACCTCTCTCCCTTCTCCAGTGACCCTCAGCTCCAATAATTCTTCACCCCCTGGGTCAGACCTTGGCTCCTGACACTTTTGCCCTGTCCTCAAACCTCCTCAGGACCGCAAGTCCCTCTTTACCTGGCTTCCATTCTGGAATCAATCATCATAATCACTCCCGTGAATATACTCTCAATTCCTCTGTTTCTCTTGTGCTTTGACCTATTCTCTTGGCAAAACTCCAGCCATAACTTAATTAGATGCTCCATCAACACATCTTATGTACCCATTTAACTGAGCACAGCTGGCCTGTGATGCTGCCTGGCAACCATGCTTCACTTTCCTACCAAGGTTACTTTCCTGCTCTTTGACAAGAGTTTCATGTTTTCTCCTCTCTTCTCAAGCCTCAAACATGGCTCTCCTTACCCTCACTTTCAGTTGATAATATATCTCCTTGTTTCAAGGCAAAAATAGAAGCATTCAGAAGAGAATTTGAATTATATTTACCTTCTCACTACATCCATACCCATTAATCCTATTTTCTCCCCTGTTATTGTGGAATATTCAATACTAAGGTTAAATTGTACTTTTAGGTACCATATTCTTTCTTGAAAAGCGGAAGGGGATTATTTTCTACCTTTCCTGCTTCATCAGCTTTTTCCTCTCCAATGGATCCACACCATCAGTGTTATCAGGATGCTGTTATTTCCTCCAACTGAGAAGCAAAACTTATTCCACATTTTTCTCCATCAGTTCCTATCCTATTTTCCCCCTCTCCTTTTAGTTACACTCCTTTCAAAAGTGCCCAATAGTCTATCTCTCCACTTGCTCTCTTTTTACTGTCTCTTAAACCCACTGCAAGGAAACTTTTTCTGTATGGCTCCATCAACGTCAAATCAAAGTCAGTGTCATTAGTGACTTCGGGCATTCCTAAACCTTATGGCGGATTCTTTTATATATATATATATATAATCAGTGAATGTTTATTACTGCTAGTAATTCTATTTTATTTATTTTCACAGTTTATTTTATTTTATTAATCTACTTATTTAATTTTTTTTACATTATCGTGTTGGTTTTGCCATAAACCTTATGGTAGATTCTTAACATATATTTTGTACATTCAATTCCCCCTTCCTTGAAATTCTTTCATCATTTGGCTTCTAGCACTTTGCACATTAAGCACATCCAGATGTTCAAGCTGGTTTTAGAAAAGGCAGAGGGGCCAGAGACCAAATTGCCAACATCTGCTGGATCATTGCAAAAACAAGAGAGTTCCAGAAAAACATCTACTTCTGTTTTATTGACTATACCAAAGCCTTTGACTTTGTGGATCACAATAAACTGTGGAAAATTCTTCAAGAGATGGAAAAAACAGACCACCTGACCTGCCTCTTGAGAAACTTGTATGCAGGTTAGGAAGCAGCAGTTAGAACTGGACGTGGAACACCAGACTGGTTCTAAATAGGAAAAGGAGTACGTCAAGGCTGTATATTGTCACCCTGCTTATTTAACTTATATGCAGAGTACATCATGAGAAATGCTGGGCTGGATGAAGCACAAGCTGGAATCAAGATTGCCGGGAGTGATATCAATAACCTCAGATATGCAGATGACACCACTCTTATGGCAGAAAATGAAGAGGAACTAAAAAGCCTCTTGATGAAAGTGAAAGAGGAAAATGAAAAACTTGGCTTAAAGCTCAACATTCAGAAAACTAAGATCATAGCATCTGGTCCCATCACTTCATGGCAAATAGATGGGGAAACAGTGGAAACAGTACCAGACTTTATTTTTTTAGGCTCCAAAAATCACTGCAGATGGTGATTGCAGCCATGAAATCAAAAGACGCTTACTCCTTGGAAGGAAAGTTATAATCAACCTAGATAGTATATTGAAAAGCAGAGACGTTACTCTGCCAACAAAGGTCCGTCTAGTCAAGGCTATGATTTTTCCAGTAGTCATGTATGGATGTGAAAGTTGGACTGTGAAGAAAGCTGAGAGCTGAAGAATTGGTGCTTTTGAACTGTGGTGTTGGAGAAGACTCTAAAGAGTCCCTTGGACTGCAAGAAGATCCAACCAGTCCATCCTAAAGGAGATCAGTCCTGGGTGTTCATTGGAAGAACTGATGTTGACGCTGAAACTCCAATACTCTGGCCACCTGATGTGGAGAGTTGACTTATTGGAAAAGACCTTGATGCTGGAAGGATTACGGGCAGGAGGAGAAGGGGACGACAGAGGAAGAAATGGCTGGATGGCATCATCGACTCAGTGGATATGAGTTTGGGTGGACTCCGGGAGTTGGTGATGGACAGGGAGGCCTGTCGTGCTGCGATTCGTGGGGTCGCAAAGAGTCAGACACGACTGAGTGACTGCACTGAACTGAACTGAACTGAACTGACTTCGCACATTAAAGGTTTTCTTCCTGCCTTATTGGCAGCCCCTTCTCAGCCTCTTGTGCTTGTTTTTTGGTATCTTTTCAATCCTTTCATACTGAAGAATCCCAAGGTTCAGAATGTGCACTTCTTTATCCACCTACACTTACTCTCTGCATGACCCCATTCAATCTCTTTGTTTTAAACACATCTGTATACTAGAGACCCCAAATTTATATCCACCCTTTGTACTCTGCCCTGAATTTGATACTCATACATCAACTGCCCAGTTGACTCTATCTGGATGGCTAATAAACACCACAAATCTAAACTGTACTCCAGATAGTCCTTTCTCATCCCTAGCTCTGTTCTCCCAGAGACATTACCTCTCAGTAATGAACCCCATCCTGCCAAATGCTTAGTCTAAATGCTTGGCATCAATGCATGTTTCTATTTTGCTCACACCTCAGGCTCACGCCATCAGCAAATTCTGTTACTCTGCCTCCAAAACACCACCAAAACCCACCATTTCTTTTTATATCTATCATAGCTTCTAAAACCATACTAGTCCATGTCATCATCATCTCCTAGCTGAATTGGTTTCATTGCTTGGTAGCTGATTTCCAAGCATCTAACGATGCCCCTTTTTGTCTTACCTCTAGAGGCACAATGACTTTCTCCTGTTGATCAAGTCTAATCACATCAAACCTATGCTCAAAACATTCCAGAGGGTCCCCATCTCTCGGTTAAAATCTATGTCATCACAATGATCTAGGAGCCTATAAAAATGTCTTTGATCAAATTTTTGTATTAAAATTCCATCTCTGAGCCTTCCCAACTGTGCATATCTAAGACCTGTTTAAGTGATCGGTGCCTTTGTAAGCATGAAACTGCTCATACCCCTTAGGCGGACGTGGCCCTATACCCGAACTCACACACTGGGAGGCTGATAGCTGGCTGGAGAACAGACACTAGCCACTATGCAGCATACACACTGCACCTCTGTCAGTTCTACCCAGCACCTTCCCTTACCGCTGTGCACTAAATTCCTGCCACTCTCTCCTGAATTTAATCTCCTCAGCCACACTGGCCTCCTCGTTCATGGACCCGACAGGCATACTCCTGCCCTGGAGTTTTTTTTTTGTTTTCACTACTGCAAACACATTCTTCTTTCTCCATATCATATATATTTTATATGTACATATATATATAAATCTTCATATTATATATATATTATATAATTATATATATATAATTACTTCCTCAACTGCTTCAAGACTATGATCAATATAAATTGTTTGGTGAGGTCTTCAGTTCAGTTCAGTTCAGTTCAGTCATGTCTGACTCTTTGCAACCCCATGGACTGCAGCACACCAGGCTTCCCTGTCCATCACCAACTTCCAGAGTTTACTCAAACTCATGGCCATCGAGTCTGTGATGTCATCCAACTGTCTCACCCTCTGTTGCTCCCTTCTCTTCCTGCTTGCAAATTTTCCCAGCATCAGGGTCTTTTCAAATGAGTTAGTTCTTCACATCAAGTGGCCAAATTATTGCAGTTTCAGCTTCAACATCAGTCTTTCCAATGAATATTCAGGAATGATCTCCTTTAGGATGGACTTGCAGTCCAAGGGACTCCCAAGAGTCTTCTCCAGCACCACAGTTTAAAAGTATCAATTCTTCAGCACTCAGCTTTGTTTATATTCCAACTCTCACATCCACACATGACTACTGGGAAAACCATAGCCTTGACTAGATGGACCGTTGTTGGCAAAGTAATGTCTTTGCTTTTTATTATGCTGTCTAGGTTGGATATAACTTTGCTTCCAAGGAGCAAGGGTCTTTTAATTTCATGGCAGTAGTCACAATCCCCAGTGATTCTGGAGCCCAAAACAGTAAAGTCTGTCAGTTTCCACTGTTTCTCCATCTATTTGCCATGAAGTGATGGGACCAGATGCCATGATCTTAGTTTTCTGAATGCTGAGTTTTAAGCCAGCCCTTTAATTCTCCTCTTTCACTTTCAGCAAAAGGCTCTTTAGTTCCTCTTCATTTTCTGCCATAAGGGTGGTGTCATCTGCATATCTGAAGATATTGATATTTCTCCCGGCAATCTTGAGTCCAGCTTGTGCTTCATCCAGTCCAACATTTCTCATGATGTACTTTGTATATAAGTTAAATAAGCATGGTGACAAAACACAGCTTTGATGTACTCCTTTCTTGATTTGGAACCAGTCTGTTGCTCCATGTCCAGTTCTAAATGTTGATTCTTGACCTGCACACAGATTTATCAAGAGGCAGGTCAGGTGGTCTGGTATTCCCATCTCTTGAAGAATTTTCCATAGTTTGTTGTGATACACACAGTCAAAAGCTTTGGCATAGTCAATAAAGCAAAAATAGATGTTTTTCAAGAACTCTCTTGCTTTTTCTATGATCCAGTGGATGTTGGAAATTTGATTTCTGGTTCCTCCACCTTTTCTAAAACCAGCTTGAACATCAGGAAGTTCATGGTTCATGAACTGTTGAAGCCTGGCTTGGAGAGCTTTGAACATTACTTAGCTAGTATGTGAGATGAGTACAATTGTGTGATGTCTTTCTTTGGGACTGGAATAAAAACTCACCGTTTCCAGGCCTGTGGCCACTGCTGAGTTTTTCAAATTTGCTGGCATATTGAGTGCAGAACTTTCACAGCATCGTCTTTTAGGATTTGAAATAGATCAACTGGAATTCCATCACCTCCACTAAGTTTGTTTGTAGTGATGCTTTCTAAGGGCCATTTGACTTCAAATTCCAGGATGTCTGGCTTAGGTGAGTGATCACACCATCATGGTTTTCTGGGTCAAGAAGATCTTTTTTGTACAGTTCTTCTGTGTATTCTTGCCATCTCTTCTTAATATCTTCTGCTTCTGTTAGGTCCACATCACTTCTGTCCTTTATTGTGCTCATCTTTCCATGAAATGTTTTCTTGGTATCTCTAATTTTCTTGAAGAGATCCCTAGTCTTTCCCATTCTATTGTTTTTCTCTATTTCTTTGCATTGTTCATTTAGGAAGGCTTTCTTCTCTCTCCCTGATCTTCTTTGGAACTCTCCATTCAGATGGGTATACCTTTCCTTTATTCCTTTGCATTTCACTTCTCTTCTTTTCACAGCTATTTGTAAGGCCTCTTCAGAGAACCATTTTGCCTTTTTCCATTTCTTTTTCTTGGGCATGTTTTTGATCACTGCTCTTGTGCAATGTCATGTACCTCCATCCATAGTTCTTCAGACATTCTGTCTATCAGATCTAATCCCTTGAATGTATTTGTCACTTCCACTGTATAATTGTAAAGGATTTGATTTAACTCATACCTAGTGGCTTTCCCTACTTTCTTCAACTTAAATCTGAATTTTGCAATAAGGAGTTCAGTCAACTCCCAGTCTTCTTTTTGCTGACTGTATAGAGCTTCTCCATCTTTGACTGCAAAGAATATAATCAGTCTGATTTCAGTGTTGACCATCTGGTGGTGTCCATGTACAGAGTCACCTCTTGTGTTGTTGTGCATTCTCTTGGCAAAACTCTGTTAGCCTTTGCCCTGCTTCATTCTGTACACTAAGGTCAAACTTGCCTGTTTTTCCAGGTATCTCTTGACTTCCTACTTTTGCATTCCAGGCCCCTATGATGAAAAGGACATTGTTTTTAGGTGCTAGTTCTAGAAGGTATTGTAAGTCTTCATAGAACCATTCAACTTCAGCTTCTTCAGTATTAGTGGTTGGGGCATAGACTTGGATTACTGTGATAGTCAATGGTTTGTCTTGGAAACAAACAGAGATCATTCTGCCATTTTTGAGAATGCAGCGAAATTGTGCATTTTGGACTCTACTGTTGACTATGTGGGCTACTCCATTTCTTCTAATTTTACTATACTTTCTACTAAAGATATTCCCCATGAAGATAGAAGTACATATATATATATATGTAAATATGTAATTTCTGTTTCCCCAGGACCTAGAGTGTCATCTGCTACATAGCAAGCATTCAAATTCTAAACTATAGTCATAAACATTTTTGATATAAAGAATACACCAGTTGTCTCTCTGAGTCATTTTCCTCCATTAAGCAAAAGTTCTCTTTCCCCTTAGTGTTCCAGTTGTGCCTGAATATGCTTTCTTCTGCTCTGTCAAATACATCTTTCCTATCTGCCACATATACCCATTGACCTCACTCTAATATTTTTCTCCTCTGTTTCCCAAAGGGGATTCCTAGGTCAAACACTCATATAGCATGATTAATTGGATGAGACTTCTACTATATAAATATTATATCGATAAACAATGAAAATGGAAATTTTTCAATTTTTACACCAGGTTCTTGCTTCTGAGAGTGAAACTCTCCAAAGACAATGGGGAATATAAACTAAATGATATTTGAGGATGGTTTCAAAATGGCAAAGCAATCCCAGTCCATAGTAAATACAAAAGGAATTTCCCTGTTGGTCCAGTCATTAACAATCCACCTTCCAATACAGGGGACTTGATTTGATCCCAGTTTGGGGAACTAAGATCGCACATGTCACAGAGCAACTAAGTCTGCACAACACAGCTGCTAAGCCTGCGTGCTGCAACTAAGACCTGACATAGCCAAATAAATAAACACTTTTAAAAATAATAAATGCAATGGTTGTTTCCATTGATCCATAAAGCAACGCTAATTGCCTCAATAGGCATCTAACTGGGATGCATCATCTTCTAGGACACAGAATCCATCACAGTATTGCATTATGTCAAGGGGGCAAATGTACGCTCTCTCTTTATTATCTTTGGCAAGCATCATTTCATTTTTCTGTCAGGAGTCTGTAGTGGCTTTGTTTGGGTAACACCTCGGGCTTTGCAAAGTTTAGCTTAACTTTCTTGATCTCTGTAGATACTGACAACACAAACATGCTCTGTTTGTAGAAATATGTCATCTGTTGGAGCTCAGCAGGGGAATAGGAAGAGAAATCAGGTTTTGAAGAAAGAACAACAGCACCATTTGGACAGCTGCAGGCATGAATCTCTGAAGAGGACAGCTGGACCAGGTTATGCCTCAGACTCTGAGCTTTTCTGGCCTCAAACAGAGGCCAGAAATAAAAAAGAAGGGCCTGTGAGGTGGGGCAGTGGGGGGCTGGCACCAATCATGTCAGTTGTTAAATTCATAGCATGTCCATGCCTCACTGAAACCTGTTACTTTCCACAAGTTCAGAAGGCAGGTTTTCAAATCTATTTCTGGGGTTCAAAATGCCACCACTGTCAGAGTGCTTCCAGACATACAGGGATGGAAAATATTCTCTCAACACCCACCTCACCAAACAGTGAGTCCTGGCCGTGCACCAGTTACAAGCATGCACAAAAGCTATGTGGGCCTTTAATCACCTGATTTCTGCCCCCTGAATGAAGTGTATGTCAGCTCAGCATGGCTGACACTTTGATTGATATCAATTTACTTAAGTGCTACCTCTTTAAAGGCTTTTACTGTATTCAAATACTATTTCTTGAGTCCAGCTAAAAAGTGAAATGTATTTATTAACTGTTTAAAAAGACATATGCCCTTTCAGATGAAAAAAAAGTGTATACTAATTTAGACACATACATAGGGTGTGTATACTAATTTAAACACAAAGGGTGTCTTGTTTTATCTTTACTACTCAACCCTCCATATTAACCACTATACTTAAAAACATGCTGATATTCTCTTTTTATTTTTTTTTATTTTTATTTTTTTTTTATTTTTTTTTTATTAGTTTTGCCATACAATGCCATGATATCACCATGGGTTTACATATGCTCCCCCTCCAGAACCCCCTCCCTCCTCCCTCCCTCCTCCCTCCCCCCGGGAAATCTCGATGTACCAGCCCCGAGCATCAATCCTGGGCTGGCGATTGATTTCACATATGATAATTAACATGTTTCAATGCCATTCTCCCATATCATCCCACCCTTGCCCTCATCCACAGAGTCCACGAGTCTGTTCTATACATCTGCGTTCCTTTTGCTGTCTCGCATGCTGGGTTCTCGTTACCGTCTTTCTAAATTCCATATATATGTGTTAGTATACTGTATTGTTTTTCCTTCTGGCTTACTTCACTCTGGATAATGCGCTCCAGTTCCATCCACCTGAGTAGAACTGATTCAAATGAATTTTTTTTAATGCTGAGTAATATTTCATTGTGTATATGTACCACAGCTTTCTTATCCATTCGTCAGTTGATGGGCATCTAGGTTGCTTCCATGTCCTGGCTATTGTAAATAATGCAACAATGAACATTGGGGTACACGTGGCTCTTTCAATTCTGGTTTCCTCAGTGTATATGCCCAGCAGTGGGATTGCTGGGTCATATGGCAGGACTATTTGCAGTTTTTTAAGGAACCTCCACACTGTTTTCTATAGTGGCTGTACTAGTTTGCATTCCCACCAACAGTGTAAGAGAGTTCCCTTTTTTCTACATCCTCTCCAGCATTTATTGCTTGTAGATTTTTGGATGGCAGCCATTCTGACTGGTGTAAAGTGATATCTAATTGTGGTTTTGATTTGCATTTCTCTGATAATGAGTGATGTTGAGCATCTTTTCATGTGTTTGTTAGCCATTTTTATGTCTTCTTTGGAGAAATAAAGCCTCGTATAGCCAAAGCAATCTTGAGAAAGAAGAATGGAACTGGAGGAATCAACCTACCTGACTTTAGGCTATACTACAAATCCACAGTCATTAAGACAGTATGGTACTGGCACAAAGACAGAAATATAGATCAATGGAACAAAATAGAAAGCCCAGAGGTAAATCCACGCATCTATGGACACCTTATCTTTGACAAAGGAGGCAAGAATATACAATGGAGAAAAGACAACCTCTTTAACAAGTGGTGCTGGGAAAACTGGACAGCCACTTGTAAAAGAATGAAACTAGAACACTTTCTAACACCATACACAAAGATAAACTCAAAATGGATCAAAGATCTAAGCATAAGACCAGAAAGTATAAAACTCCTAGAGGATAACATAGGCAAAACACTCTCTGCCATAACCCAAAGTGGGATACTCCATGACCCACCTCCCAGAATATTGGAAATAAAAGTATGAATAAACAAATGGGACCTAATTAAAATTAAAAGCTTCTGCACAACAAAGGAAACTATAAGCAAGGTAAAAAGACAGCCTTCAGAATGGGAGAAAATAATAGCCAATGAAGCAACGGACAAACAATTAATCTCAAAAATATACAAGCAACTCCTGCAGCTCCATTCTAGAAAAATAAACGACCCAATCAAAAAGTGGGCCAAAGAACTTAACTGATATTCTCTTTTTAAATTAATAAAAATTTAATCCACTGACTGTGCTTTTTATTACCAAATTCAGAAACTAGAAAAAAGAAAAACACAACACAGCTGTTCAACCCATATCCCTGATCTGGCTATGAAGGTGAGGAATTTGGTCACTTTTTTCAAGGCTTTTTTCACTTTTGCCGACATGATGGAGTTGATCAAGTTTGCCCAATTTCCTATCCCACAAGCAGGCAGAGCTGGTAAATATTACTGTCGATGGAAAATAGGGACTGGATTATTCTTTTCCAAAAAAGTTTTCTTGACCGAGTTTGAAAAGTGCTACCTACAATATATTCTTGGAAGCTTCATAATGATACATAGAATGCTCTAGTTTTAGATAAACCCTACAATCCCTATTTAATTCCTTGTATCCTGAAGTTCTCATGCTTTCCTGACCAAGGGATTCCTTCCATGTAGGAGCTGGAGGAGGAACATCCAGGGATGTGTAAGATTCAGGCTTTTGTGACAGGATGAGAAACTGTTGGAAGGCTTTGAGCAGAGGAGGGACCTGATGTTTTATGATTCATTAGGCTCCCCTGAGTCTTTGTGAGATGTGGCTGAAAGACACATTTGGGAAGACAAATGCCAGAAGGTGAGCTTGGAGGCTTTTTCAATAAAGCAGGTGAGCCAACAACATTAAGTTGAACCAGACAATAAAGGTCTAGATGATGAGAGGGCATCACTTTCCAGGGCATTTGGAAGGCAGAATTTTCGATATTTTCTGGCAGATGGGATATATGATATCAGAGAGAAAAGTCAAAGATGATTTCAAGCTATCTGCCCTAAGCAATTGGCCGACTGTGGGAGAAGCACATTTGGGCATTTGGGGATAAATCAGCAGTGTTGTTTTGGAGTTGTTAGTTTTATGATGACAATTAGATGTTCAACAATAGCCAAGATGTTCTCTGGGATCTGCTGTCTGAACTTGACTTCATTTAGTGCAAAGTAGAGGGTTCTCCACTCTGGCTATTCAGTAGAACTGCCTGCAGAGATTTAAAAGTTCCCTGGTTTAGGGTGCTGCCAAACTAATTACTTAAACATCTCTGGGGTGGACCAAGGCATGGGCATGTGCAACACTCTTCAGGGGATGCAAATGCATAGTGAGGGTTGAGAACCACAGAATCAGTGGCCCCAGGGATCTGTGGACTTGAAATGATCATGGTACATTCTATTAGATATAGTGGCGGGATGGCCATGCTTCCTCGATGTCAAGAAACTGGAGACAAGGTACACCCCATTGCTGGGAAACAGACACCTCCCAGATTCTCTGTCTCTTCCTACACTCCCTCTTTTCTTTCTCCAAGTTTCAAGGAATGTCTGGACTTCTAGCTTAGGTATCTCGTTTGCCACAGCCTTCACTTAAATTAGGCAGCACTGATGGTGCCTGGAGTATTCAGACTCAGGAACTGAGCCTTTTCTGCTGGTCTCTGGAGATGTGTGATTCATTGCTGAGTTTCCAGAGAATAGAAGAGCATTTCAGAGCCCCCTTCACCACCCGGCCAGCAGTGTGTATCATGGAAGCTAATCTAAAAACAGTAGGAATTCCATAGCCCTTGAGCAGGTGGGTTTGAGAAAGCTACAAAGAAAGATAGTTTGGGGACTTCTCTGGCAGTCCAGTGGCTAAATTCCATGCTTCCAGTGAAAGGGACTCAGGTTCGATCCCTTGTTGGGGAACTAAGATCCCACATGCCACACAGCGTAGCCAAAAAGGAAAGAAAGAAAGAAAGTTTAAGGGATTTTTGGTACTTAGCGAAAAGGTAGAGACATTCCTGGAACCCAAATATTTGCCTCCCTCAGTGAAACCTACACATGCAGGCTAGAGGGCTAGAGTTTCCAGGTAAATACTTTCACACACACCACACACACACTCAACACACGTACACATTCAACACACAGGCCGCTCTCATTTACACTAATAGACATTACACAGGCTCCCATAATACAGAGACTCGCCTTTCATTTATGACCCCTCTCATGTCAGACCTCTCAAAACTGAGTCTCAGGGGACTTGCTCACACAACAGATGAGAGAAGGTTGGACTCCTGATTTACTTTCTAGGCCTCCACTTTCTTTGTGATTTAACTGATGAACTACGGAACTTCAAGTCTCATGGACCCGAGAAGGAAGGATCCTAGAAGATAAGTGTCCTTCTAGTTCTCCTGAAGCTACTTTATGTGGGTGCCAATAGGCCCCATTCAGTCACAAAGCCATTCCTGAGAGAGGGAGAAAGGCAGGAGGGACACTTACCTCCAATCCCCTTTGCCAGGTGGAGGTTTGGTCTAAGGCACCATTGGTGAATTCAGAGCTGAGGAAAGACCTGAGGGACACTGGTTTCTCCTCCAGAGGCGGCAGATGCAAGCTGCCTTCCCATTTCCTGTGCCCTGACCTGGTTAGTACACAGTTGCTCATATTTCAAAACCCACCATCAACATTTCTTTCTTTCTTTTTTTTTTTTAAATTAAAATAACCACATTTATTTAAGAATGTTTTTAGTATCAAAAGGCAAATTTCAACAATGCAAAACTGCAATTACATTTGTACCAATCTCATGATACTAATAGTCTCTTCATACTCTTCATGAACCTAGACAACCTAGAACAACTTGACCAACCTAAACAGCATATTAAAAAGCAGAGACATTACTTTGCCAACAAAGGCCCATCTAGTCAAGACTATGGTTTTTCCAGTAGTCATGTATAGATGTGAGAGTTGGACTGTATATCACCATGGGTTTACACATGCTTCCCCTCCGGAACC